>CM066313.1:46165690-46215690 GCA_033807775.1 Saussurea involucrata
TGCAATGCGTCACAATACACCATAAAGTTATCGGTTCCTTCCGGTAATGCTATAATTGGTGCATTACACAGCTTTTTCTTCAATAGCTGCAACGCCTCCTCTTGTGGTTCTCCCCAAACGAATTTCCTATCCTTTTGGGTCAGTGCTGTGAGTGGTTTAGCAATTTTTGAGAAGTTCTCGATGAATCGCCTATAATAACCTGCCAAACCCAGAAATTGACGAATTTCTGTTGGGGTTTTTGGAGTTTCCCACTTCCTAACGGCTTACACTTTAGCCGGATCCACATGAATTCCATTCTCTCCAATCACGTGACCAAGAAAGTGCACTTCTCGAATCCAAAATTCGCACTTTGAGAATTTGGCGTACAGTTTCTGCTCCTTGAGAAGTTCTAGAATTACTCTTAAGTGCTGCTCGTGATCTTCCTTACTTCGAGAGTAGATCAAAATGTCATCGATAAACACGATCACAAACTTGTCAAGGTATGGTCTGCATACTCTGTTCATTAAATCCATAAACACGGATGGTGCATTCGTTAACCCGAAAGGCATAACCAAAAACTCGTAGTGTCCATATCGAGTCCTAAAAGCTATTTTAGGAACGTCCTTTTCACGGACTCTCAGTTGATGATAACCTGATCGAAGATCAATCTTTGAGAAATAAGTTGCGCCTTGCAACTGATCGAACAAATCATCTATTCGAGGAAGAGGATATCGATTTTTGATCGTCAACTAGTTCAGCTCCCTATAATCGATGCACATTCGAAATGATCCATCCTTCTTCTTGACGAACAGGACTGGAGCTCCCCAAGGTGAGGAACTTGGCCTAATGAATTCTTTGTCCAGAAGTTCTTGAAGTTTACTTGACAACTCTTGCATTTCGGCAAGTGCTAAGCGGTACGGTGCCTTAGCTATAGGTGCTGCTTCGGGTATAAGGTCAATTTGAAACTCGACTTGTCTAAATGGGGGAAGTCCAGGCAAATCGTCGAGGAACACCTCCGGGTGATCCTTCACCACAAGAATGTCTTGGATTCGCCTTTCCTCGGACTGCTTCTCAATGATGTGAGCCAAAAATGCAACGCACTTCTTCCTCAAATACTTATGAACCTTAACACTTGACACTATCTCTAGGCTCCTTCCAACTTTGTTTCCTTGTAATACGAGGGTTTCTCCGTCTTGCAAAGGTATCCTAACCGTCTTGTCAAAACAACAAATCTCCGCTCGATTCTTGGATAACCAATCCATGCCTATTACTATGTCAAAACTCCCCAACTCAATAGGAATAAGATCAACGCTAAACGATTTATCGGCTAGATTCAAGGTACAATCTAGAATTACATCCTTAGCCTCAAATTTATGACCATTAGCAATCTCAATAATATAAGCATCCGACATTCTCCTAGATTCCAAGTCAATTAGTGGCCTAAATTCCAATGAAACAAAACTTCTATTCGCTCCAGTGTCAAATAATATTGAGGCATAGTGGTTGTTTAGGAGAAACGTACCTGTCACCACATTAGGGTCGCGACGTGCTTCGTCAGCTACAATGACAAATGCCCATCCTCGAGCTTGACCTCCTTGATTTCCCTGATTGGCTTGTCTCGCCTGATTCCCATTATTGTTATTGATCGGCCTCCTTCCAAATCTCGGACACATATTTCGGAAGTGATCCGGACTTCCGCACTTAAAGCATGCCCTTCTCCCATCGTTGAAACTCTTTTCATTGGGATTCCTTTCCACCCTACATAATTTGGTGAGATGACCTGGCCGCTTACAATTGTCACAAACAGAGCAGGCTCCCTCATGATGACGGTTGTACTTGTTGCATTTAGGGAGTGAACCGTTGTATTGCCCTGGGTCCTGAGTCTTTACCCCGAAGTTTCTCACCACATTCCTATCTTTTCTTGCACTACCAAAAGTTTTCTTTCCCGACTGATACTCTGGTTTCCTCTTATTGCTGGCACTTCCCGATGTCAGAGTTCCCGCTCTTACCGCGTCGTTTGTTAAAGTAGGTGCCAAGGCCACAACAGATTGGATTATGGTCAGGTTTGCCGAGGTGACCATTCCTCGGATCTCCGGCGCTAATCCCCATAAGTATCGGTCGATTCTCTTGCTCTCGGGAGTGACCATACGCGGTACCAGTTTTGCGAGTTCGTGGAAACGAGCTGTGTATCGGTCTATGTCGGCTCCGACCATGGCGTGATTCCAGAATTCACTCTCCAGTTTTTGGAGTTCACTCTTGGGGCAGTACTCCTCAATGAGTAACTTCTTAAACTCCTCCCATGATAGTCTGTATGCATCTTCCCTTCCACGGGTTTGAACCTGAATGTTCCACCATGTTATTGCCCTGCCTTGGAGTTGACACGTAGCATATTCCACCTTGCGGTCCTCCGAGCACTTGCTAATATGGAGTACCGACTCCATGCTATCGATCCAAGATAGCAATCCTACAGCACCTTCCTTCCCGTAGAATTCCTTGGGCTTACAGGACATGAAGGACTTGTAGTTGCATCCGGTACTGTTATTGCCCGGATTTCCTCCACTACCTCCTTCATTCCCGCGGTTAGCATTAATGTCGGCGGTTACTTGTGTGACTATGTTGGGTATTGCTTCTTGTATGCGTTGTGCTATGATCCGTGCGATGTCGGGTGTTTGGTTTTCGGGAGTATCTCTCGTGCGGCGTGTAGATCTTCTTGGAGGCATGATTCTAAAACACATTTACAAAAATTGTTTTGGTTAAAATTTTGTACAACTTCTTGAACTGATATTTTCCAAAAGTTTATAATATTACTTGAAATTTTGAAAAAAATAAAGCTAAGCATAAGGTAATTAGACAGATTGACTGAAAGTTCACATTTTTTCCCCATGGGTTTCCATTAAATGCCGAAGTTACAAAATTTCCGATGTTTATCATACACCGGTATCACATTGTTTGAAAGGAAATACAACTTGAATACTTAAAAATGCGTGAATCGAAAATGACAAGTAAATAAAATTGTTTTTCAAAAATTCCTCCCACACGCTACAATCCCTCCGCCGTCATATCCACACTATCCCAAGTATGCCCACGATCAAGAACAACAATAGCAATAGCACCAACCCCACAACCAAGCTTGCCGCTTCCACCCTTGTTGACATCCTTTTGGCTTCCCTTGCGCCATCCCTAGCTTGAGTTGAAATGAGGGTCAGTTGGTGCGTTAGCTCCACCAGTTCTGTTAAGACCTGGCCTTGATGGGTTACCCTAACTTGACACCCGTGCAACTCAGTTGTCATCGCCCTGATATGTTGATCTCTTGCCCAAGTCAGTTCGGACATTGGCCTGATTGGCACGTCGGTGGCCATACGTTGCGGTTTTGGTGCCTCCGGACGGGTTGAAGTTAGTGTGACCCTTCGTGGGATGGGGACACTTTTTCGTGCGGTTTGCCTAACACGAGGCCCGTTGGGGTTTCGTTGGAAGGTTATAGGAGTTGGTTGCGGTAGTACGGTGATTCGTGACACCCTTGGTCCGTCGTAGGGGTCTCATTCACTTGACACTTCTGGTTCCGATTCCGTGCTACTAGAATCTTCATCTTCCCGTATGTTTGGTCGAGTAAGAAGCGGGAGTGTAGGATGGTGACAATGATGACATAGTGAAACTGAAGCAAAAGTGTACTTAGTTACTAATCGCATAAGTGATATGTCTATCCTATGCAATGCCTACGCACTAATCATGCTTCTAAAGAGTGCAAGTAAAAATTGACATACTCCTACTATAACTATTTCTAGTCTCGCATTAACCTACCTTAATCGAACATAGGTGATCAACCTATGTTTAATTAAAGTCCGTTAATACCATTCTAGACTTAGTTATACTAGTAGTAGGTTTAGTTGTTTTCATGTCAGTTTTGGACTTTTGGTTATAGTTGGGTTTTTCCAATGAAAGACCGGTATTCTCTATAACCTTCGGCTCTGATACCATTTCTGTCACACCCCGCTAAAGCGGAAACACGAGATGTCACAGTTCAAGGTTTCAATGCGTAAGGTAGAAGACAACACACAATCATCATATCATAATAGTTTACAAGAATACACCATGTTCCAAAATACAAATTGTCCAAAAACAAAAATTGACATGGTAAGGAAAAAGCGTTGGATGCCGCTACCTGTGGTGCCTTCTAAAGTTCAACCTTACTTGGTATTTCCTGAAAAGCATGTAAATGAGAGTGTCAACTATAAAATAGTTGGTGAGTTCACTGGTTTTCGGTATGCATAAAAGTTTTCATGCAAGTTTGTAAATCCGCAAAGTGGATTGTGTATTCGGTTGTAATAGTAAAGCATTTTTGTAAACCCGTACAATGGATTTAGTATTCAGTTGTAGCAATAAAGAATTTTGTAAATCCGCACAATGGATTTTGTATTCGGTTGTCAACATGCGCAAGGTATGTTATCATATGTAATATGTCAAGCAATGAGCCCACTACCCAAACCTACTCGACCGTACTTCCACGCCCCAAATGACACATGTTCCTCACAAACATGATAAGTTTTGTAGTAATTATGCACTCGCGAGGTGAGTGGGGTGTCTACCAAATAACGTTATCCATAATATACTGGGCGGCTCGCAATTGAGTTAATGGGAGTGTATGTTTTGTACCGGGGACTTTCACATAATCGTTAAACTCAGAATCACTAACATAAGCATATATACCGAAGCGCGTAAAAGTTCGTAGCAATGTAAATCGTTTGAGTAGATGAAAACAACCGATGCGTAAGTAAATTTGTAACATGCTTTTCACCCCAAAATGTACAAAATAGTAAAAAGGGGCTGTGAAAACTCACACTGGTATGCGAAGATGTTCTCAAGAGGTTCGCAATGCAATCCGTAAACGATCCTACTTCGATCCTACGAACGTAAGGACACTAGTAAGATTCCATGCTTAAGCTTTAGTCCTTTGATATCGCTTAGTTATCCAAATCACCATAAAATGCCCTTGGTTGTGTTTAAGTTTATAAGTTATAAGGAATTAACCGAAGTTAGAAATCAACATATAATACGTTACATTTGTTAGATTGAGGATACCGCAATTTCGTCATGACGAGTGACGAAAAGGGTCTAAAGTTAAGAGTTATATACATATAGTACATATAAAGTTAGAAGTTATATATAGTACATATATATATATATATATACCGAAATTTCATTATAAAAATAATGAAAATGGTTCAAATGAAAGGTTAGAATATATATAAATGCGTATACATATAGTACATATATATATTCCACAATTTCATCATAAGAATGATGAAACGGGTTCAAGAGTTAGCTTTTACCTATAGTAAGAAATTGCCATTTGCTGTCCAGAATATGTAGTCACTTTCAGTTCGTTTTTGGGTATCATCCAGAGGCATTCAGGTTAGGATATTTTATGTCCATATACCTTTATGTGTTAGGAAACTTTTGACATAAGATTTCAAATTTTTAGAGGTGTTTAAGTATCCGAAATAATTCTTGACGTAAAACACTACAGAAAACTTTTCTGTTTGCGCACTTTTTTGTGAAAAATGTTTGAAGGTCGAAACCTTAATATTTTTCAATTATTCCAGTTGGGTTTGAACCCTAACTCATAAAAATAAATAATAGAAAAAGAATCACCTCAGTTGGAGTATTGTTGAGTGAGATATGGCCATTTAAAAAGGGGGGTAAAATCTGGCAGATTGCTATTAAACTATAGCTTCTAGGAAAATGCACATATCTTTAAGTTTTGCAATGATTTTGTTTCTTTTGTCATGAATCCGATTTTGGCACTTCCCCATACAAATATTTTCATATTTTCATATTTAAACATGCTTATTAAATAAAACAATCTTTCCAAAATCTCAAAAGTGACCATTTTGCTTTCTTTTTGAAGATTCCTTTGTTAACCAAGCATAGAGCTTGTTTTTACCATGTAAAATACAAAGTTTACTCCACATGCACGGAGATTTAAGTATGTATTTGATGTGATATAGAGTTTTTCATAAAATTTCTTAGAGATTAAGGGTTGGTTTTGATGAAGAACACATGCATGTTTGTTAGAACATTGTAAAAGTTTTTCTTTGGTCTTAACATGGGTTTGGTCATGGATTCATCCCCTTTTTAATAACATATAAGATGTTATGGTGATGAATCTCCCAAACATCAAGATCCAAAGATATTGATAAAGCAAAACAACATGCAACTAGTGTAGAAGTAGAAGAAGAAAACTTAAAGAAATGTGAAAGAACAATAACAAGAAAAGTGTAGGCTTTGCACTACAAATAATTTTTACCTTGTGAAGACTTGGAGTTCTTGAGGTAAAAGTGGCTGGATATTTGGGTGTGTTTTAGTGAGAAAGAAGGGAGAGATGAGAGAGTTCTTCTTAGAGAGAAATTTAAGAGAGAGAGAGATGAACTTGAAATGAATGGAAAGGAGAGAGAGGAGGGGGCTTTAAGGGGGAGGGGCCGGTTTTTGGGAAGGGGGGAAAGGGTGGAGTGTGGTGTTGGGTATTATGATTATGTTGGTGTTTTTATTTTATTTTTATTTTTATTTTTATTTTTATTTTTATATTTTTATTCTATTTTTAATTTGTTAAATATTAACTAGACAATTTATTAAAATGATAATACTTGTTTTTATAAAATTATTCAAAATACATATATATATGTATTCATATGTCTTTAGGGTATTTTAGATTGGCATTTTATGAGATTTATGGATAATTTCCTTATTAAGGCAAATGCTCGGCAAAATTCTCCAATTTTCCTAACAATAACGTTTATACTGCTAAGTTCGACTATGATGTCTAAAATATAGATAACTGCAATGCTTAGTATAAATCTAACCTGGACGTAAGTTTGACGGTTGTCACAAGCTGAGTGGTTGCATGTTATTGACCTTTGTAGACAACCTTAGTAGCCGCATGGTGCACATTGTAGAATCAGAGTTTGTTGTACGATTCTATACAGAAGGGATGTCCGTTCTGACATTTCGTACGGAGGCGTGCAAGATGGGAAAGACAAAAGTAACTTGTAGAGGAAGACTTCAAGATCATCTTTCGTTGAATCAGTACTTTATCAGCGAATGATAAAGCTCAGCGATTGCTGAAGTCTTCTACTTGTAACTTCACGTTGAGTGGACAAATCTTGGCTTCGCTGATATCCGCATCAGTTCATTAGTAGACTTGTCGCTGTTCTTGAGCTTGATCTTCGACTTCAGCGTAGAACATATGTTGACGTGAAACTTGTCTTCAGGGATCATAAGTAAACAACTAACTTATCAGCGATTATCACAGAGACTGAACAGGCTCAGAGCTACTGGATGAATAGTGTTCGCTGAACTTTAAACTTAAAGAGCGAGAGTTCCTATCAGCGGTACTGTAAAGTCTTAGTACTTATCAGCGATAGAGAAACTCTAACACATATTGTTTACTTACAATTTTCACTAAGTGTTTAAGAGAGGGTCATTATCAAATGACTGAGGGTTTGGATCAACAATCTCCCCCTATTTGATTATGGCATAGCAACAAAAAAATTGCTAAGTATGAAAACATAAGGATAAAAAGAACTCATAAAATATTTGTCCCTTTTACTGTTTTCTGGGATTTTTTCACTACTGATGGAGTAAAGTACAATCGCTGAAATTTTTCTTTAAACTTCGTAAAGATTACAAAGGGAAGTGGAAAAATTACAAGTACATAAGATATAGACAGATAAGGATAGAAGACTTATAAGAGAGATCCTATCCGTCAATGGGTTATTCCTTAATGAGAAGTTCATCAAGGGTCTTTGCTTCTTAAAAAATCAAGGGCTTAAGGTATCGAGCCTGAAGGTCGTGTCTGAATTCACACCAGTAGATGAGGTCTCTGAGCTGTTCGATGGGAGTGATGGGAAGCTCAGAGATGCGTTGAAAGTGTTGTCTTCCATCATAGTCTAAAAAGAAGATACCATAGGGTTCGCTTAAGACTTTTCCAGGGATGAAAGTTTCACCAGGAGGTAGAGAGGTGTCAAGCGCTGAGAGGTCAAGGTCAGGACCAAGTACTTCAGCACGAGAGAAACCAATACCTGTTTGGAGGACCTGAGCCTGAAGGTTTCAGATTTTTCTTTGTAGAGGCCCTTCTTTGTTGAGTTGCAAGAGGAGAGGGAGGAGGAATATCCACAGCAGAAGAAACCAACTCGATCTACATGGCTTTTGAATTTTGAGCGAGATCGCTGAATGGCTATTCGTATCTCCAACCATTCAGAGAAACCAAACTTCTCTAATGAAGTAGCGTAAAAGGTTTGCTTGGTATCGTCTTCTCTGATTACGTCAACTTCAACAACAGGAACGTCTACAAACGTTTTTCCTCTGATATTTACCTTGTTGATTCTGGATGGTCGAGATCGATAGTTCAGTCTTTCGTTGCACCATTCCAAAGTAGAATCAGATACCTTGGCCTTTTCTTCAACGATCCTCTGGACCTCTTCCCATAACTGACGTTGGACTTCGATGGGAGTTCTTTTCAGCGCTGGGTCTTTCACCGATTGTTGGGCAAGCTGGATGGCAAGAGCCTTATCTTTTTGTTTAGCTTCCTTCTTTTCGGCGAGTAATCTTACAACTCTGAGGTGATCAGCGAATTCTTTCTTCGTAAGTCTGAACTTTGTAGGAACAGGAATTTTGTCACGAGGAAGAATGATTCGCTGATCTTCAAGCTGTTTGATCATTGCATTTCTTTTTTCTTGATCCTTTTCACTTAGCTTTTGAGGAGCCAAGGAAGGTCTGTTTTTGTGAGAGAGCAGTTGTTCTTCAGGTTCATCAGTCTCAGTGGTTAAATCCAAGACTGTGATTATTTCTTCAGCTCTTGTGGCTGGGATTATTTTTGGTGTAGTTGTAGGAGCTTCAGCGGGATCCTCAAACAGGGGAGAGGACTAGCTGAAACACAGCGATTTTTTAAGTAAAAACATGGGAAGAAAGAGATAGAGAAAAGAATGGGGTTTAAGTGTGTTGATCCAAACCCTCAGTGATTTGATAATGACCCTCTCTTAAATACTTAGTGAAAATTGTAAGTAAACAATATGTATCAGAGTTTCACTATCGCTGATAAGTACTAAGAACTTACAGTACCGCTGATAGGAACTCTCGCTCTTTTAAATTAAACATTCAGCGAACACTGTTCACCATAATGCTCTGAGCCTGTTCAGTCCTTATGGTGATCGCTGATAAGTTAGTTGTATACTTATGATTTCTGAAGACAAGTTTCACGTCAACAAAGGTTCTACGCTGAAGTCGAAGATCAAGCTCAAGAACCAGCGACAAGTCTACTAATGAACTGATGCGGATCATCGAAGACTCAGATTTGTCCACTCAACGTGAAGTATCAAGTACAAGACTTCAGCTATCGCTGAACTTTATCATCTGCTGAATAGTAAATGATAATCGCTGAATCAACGAAAGCTGATCATGAAGTCCTCCGTACAAAGTATTTTTGTCTTAACCACCCTTGCACGCCTCCGTACGAAATGTCAGAAAAGAACATCCGAATATCTGAAATCGTACAACCACTCTGATACTACATTGTTCATCCTTACGGCTACTAAGGTTGTCAACCAAGGTCAATGACATGCAACCAACCAGCTGATGACACGTGTAAAGTATATACTGATTTGCATTTAATGCATGCAGTATATAAAGAGATGAACTCACCTCATTTGAAGTAACTTGCTAACTCTGGACAAGTTCAAATCTCTCTCAAGATATGATTTTATTAGTAATCTCCTTATCTTTCTTAGTGCAAGAAACCTTAGTGTTCCAACTTGTTTAGATTTAGGTTTATCCTTAATCTTGTTTCTGCAACAAGCTGTAAATTGTTAATGATTTATCAATAAACAATTTAGAAAAGTAAAATAGTGTGTTTGTATTCAACCCCCCCCCCCCCCCTTCTACAAACTTGTATAGGCCTTTCGGGACCAACAAGTGGTATCAGAGCGGATTTGTTTAATCTCATAAACAAGATCTAATCTAAGATATTTCTCTTCCTTGCTATTATCTGAAAATGGCCAACACAAACACACACTATATAGACAATGGTTTTCTTGCAAAACCCCCTAGATTTTCCAGAGATAACTTCAACTTATGGAAAAATAGGATGATGCTCTTCTTAGAAGGTGTAGACCCTACTGTGACCTACTATCTTGAAAACGGCCCACACATCCCTGTAACTATTGATCCTTTAGTTCCAGCCACTGCAACTAGAGCTGCTATTCCTGAAAGGCTGATTTCAAAGGAAATACACATGTGGACCGATGAAGATAAGAAGAAAGTGGCTATAGATACAAAAGCCAGATCCATACTATCCATGGCCCTTCCTGACGAAGTCTACCATTCCGTCATGAACCTGAAGTCATCAAAAGCCACGTGGGACACAATATGTGTTCAGTATGAAGGAACGTCTGAAGTCCAGGACTCAAGAAAGATCAACCTGGTAAGAAAATATGAAAGCTTCATTTCTGGTAAGAATGAAACTCTCTCTGAAGTTCACCAACGTTTTAATTGCTTAATTATAGATCTAAAAACGGTTGGTAAGGAATATTCTAACTTTGAAGTGCTGACAAAGTTTCTAGAATGTTTACCTGAAAGCTGGGACAATTTTTCCATGTGTCTCAAGCTGTCAAAGGATCTTAAATCAATGACCCTTTCAACCTTATATGGTACATTGCTGAATCATGAGCAATCTAGCCATCTTAAGAAGAATATTGTAAAAGATTCCAAAAGCACTCCTGTTGCTTTACTCTCAGAGGAACCTTCTACTCAACGACCTTCGGTCACTATCACTAAGTTAGAAAGTAACTCTGAAAGGTCATCAGATTCTGATTCTTCAGATGATGATGAATCCTTGGCTCTCCTAACTAAAAAGTTCAGGAGATTCGCCAAGAAGAAAATGTTTAGAAAGAACAAAACTCTTTCCATAGCTGACAAGCCTAAAACATCAGCTTTTGTTGATAAGGCTACTGCTACTTGTTTCAACTGTGAAAAGACAGGTCATTTCGCTAATGAGTGCAGGTCAAAGAAAATCATGAGACCTTCAGCTTTTACAAAGAAATCCTTTGTTCCAAGGAATAAAGATGATAAATACTCAAAGCTGAAGGAGAAGTATGCAAAGCTGAAAAGCTTTAAGAAGAAAGGAAAAGGCCTGATGGCTGACTATGATTGGGCTGCTTCTGATGAAGAAGCCTCATCATCTGATTCTGAAGATGATGAAGCAAATCAATGTCTCATGGCTAAGATTGAAGAAGAGGAAGAAAGTTCAGACATTCCCTCCACTTCAACATCTGCCATTCAGGTATCACCTTCTTTCTTTACCAATATTACAAATATTGATGAAGCTGATAGTTTCCGTAAAATCGATCTATTGACTAGAAGTTTATACGAAGCCATGAACGGCAAAGCTGTGGTTGAAAACCAAAATTTTGATCTCGCTGAAAAGCTTAAAAACTGCCACCTTCAAATAGAAAATCTTTCTAAAATTGAAGATGATTTTAAAGATCAAGTCTATTTAAATCAGCTAGTCAAAATCGAACGAGCAGAAGCTATCGCTGCATTAAAAGCTGAACAAGCTACTGTTGAAGGATGGTGTAATTCTTCAACAAAGATCACTGAGATAATTAAGGCTCAGATTCCTCTGAGTGATAAACGTGGTATGGGTTATAAATATGATACTCCAAAACCAACCACTGAACATTCAATGCTTAAATTTGGAACGTTCGTATCCTCAGTCGCTGACAATTCATCATCTCAGTACTCCTCGTCGGTTACACCAATCCCTGAGGAAACTCCTACCTCCTCAAAAGGTAAGGAGAAAATGGTTTATTCAAAACCTACCTCTGTCTCTAAAGACAAAGCTAAAGGAATTGTTATTTATCAAAATCCTCAGAAGGGTACCTTAGTACCTAAGGTGAATGCTTCCAAAGCCTTAGTGATTCATTCATCTGGTTCTAGAAATCAGACCTCTGGATTAGTTCAGCGACCTACTCCTAGACTCAGAGTAGATGTCCTTGGTAAGAAATCTGAAGAACTGAATGTTCGTCCTATTTCAAAAACCAATAGTGTACTTGGTGCTGGCACTTCTAATTCCAAATTAAAAGCTCAGCACTCAAGTAGTCCTAGAACTAATTTTAGTTATAGGAAATGTTATCACTGTGGACTTACCGATCATATTGCAAGTAAGTGCCCCACAGCCACCAAAGCTGATAAGATAGCTAAGGTGAAGATAGCACCCAAGTCCAAGAAGACCAAACCAGTTGCAATTCAGGTCAAGGTGACTCCTACCGCTGAGGTCAAGAAATTGACCAAAGTGAAGAAAGACAAAGCTGAATCTTCAAATGCTGCGAAGACTGCTGAACCCATTCCAACTTCTTCCACTGACAAACGCGTATACATGGTGAAGTGGGTACCCAAGCAAAACTAATCTTCCTTTGTATTGCAGGTTAAGAAGGGTATCTGGTATCTCGATAGCGGATGCTCTAGACACATGACTGGAAAGAAAAACCTGCTCGCTGAATACAAGGAAGAGAAGGGTCCCTCTGTGACTTTCGGTGGAAATGGAAAAGGACACACCCGAGGGTATGGTGTACTTTCAAATGGTACAACATCCTTCAGAAGAGTCGCATATGTTGAAGGGCTGAAGCATAATCTTCTGAGCATCAGTCAACTTTGCGACATGGATAACAAAGTGATTTTCACTATGGAATCCTGCTTTGTCTCTGACAAAAAGGAGAAGATAGCTCTCAGCGGTTATCGTTTGGAAAATGTTTATGTAATAAACATGGACTCAACAACCACTGAGAACTCCTGTTTCTTCTCAAGGGCATCTTCTGATGTTAACTGGCTATGGCACAAAAGGCTCTCACATCTCAACTTCAAGACGCTGAATACTCTTTCCTCCAAAGAGTTAGTCACTGGTCTACATCAACATTCATACGCCAAAGAGTCTTTATGTTCAGCGTGTGAAAAAGGGAAGCAGACCAAGGCAAGATTTAAGTCAAAGAAAGTTTCCTCAGTGTCATCTCCTCTACAGTTACTCCATATGGATTTGTTTGGCCCTGTTAACAAACAATCCATCGCTGGAAAGAAATATACGCTGGTCATAGTTGATGAATTCTCTCGTTACACATGGGTAATGTTTCTCCGTTCTAAGAGTGACACCCCTGAAGAACTCATCACCTTTGTTCGGAAGATGGAAACTCTGAACAATATGACTGTTCGCTCAATAAGGAGTGATCATGGAACTGAATTCAAAAACAGTTCTCTTGATTCCTTCCTTGAGAGTAAGGGTATTTCTCACAACTTTTCTTCAGTGAGAACACCGCAACAAAATGGAGTCACTGAAAGAAGAAATAGAACAATTATTGAAGCTGCACGTTCAATGCTCAGCGATTCTCACCTGCCCACTCAGTTTTGGGCAGAAGCTGTGAACACTGCTTGTTTTACGCAAAACAGGTCGCTGATAGTTAAAAGATTCAAAAAGAGAGCCTATGAACTCTTTCATGGGAGAAAGCCTTCAATCAGCTTTCTTCACATCTTTGGATGTCAGTGTTTCATACTGAACAACAGAGATGCCCTTGGAAAGTTTGATCCTAAGGCTGATGATGGAATCTTTCCTGGATACTCCTCAGTCTCCAAAGCCTTCAGAGTCTTCAACCGTAGAAGACAAACTGTAGAAGAAACTATTCACGTCACGTTTGACGAATCCCGTTCAGCGAACTCTAAACCGTCCGCTGATACAGAAGAACTGAATCAATGGATGTTTTCTCATCTTGGTGATTCAGAAGATATTCCCACTCCTCATGCTCATCCAGTAGAAGATGATAGTCCCACTATCATTCCAAACATGCAGAATAGTGAAGCTGAAACATCTTGGGTCTCAGCTGTTCCTATAAACACTATACCTGCAGTTGATCCAAATGTCTCAGAAATTCCATCTATTTCTCAGCAATCAGTGAATGAAGTGACAAATGCAAACATTCCTCTCTTAGCTGATAATCCAGAAGTAGCTGAAGTCTCATCTTCAGTTTCTCCAGTTCAGAATGATTCAGCGACGTATGCTCCTGCTCAGCGATGGACTGTAAATCACCCAATCGATCAAATTCTTGGTGATCCCAACGCTGGTATTCAGACTCGTAGAAGTGCAGGTAATATTTGTTTATTTGTTAATTTTATTTCACTAACTGAACCAAAGAAAATAGATGATGCCCTCAGAGATCCAAACTGGGTCAGCGCTATGCAAGAAGAGCTGACTGAATTCGAAAGAAACAAAGTTTGGAAACTTGTTCGTAGACCAACTGACAAAACGGTGATAGGCACTAAATGGGTCTATCGAAACAAGTTGGACGAACATGGTACTGTAACTCGCAACAAAGCTCGTCTTGTTGCTCAGGGATACAGACAAGAGGAAGGCATAGATTATGACGAAACTTTTGCTCCTGTAGCAAGACTTGAATCTATTCGTCTTTTCTTAGCATATGCTGTACACAAAAACTTCACTGTACATCAGATGGGTGTTAAGTCAGTGTTTCTAAATGGAAAGCTGAATGAAGAAGTGTATGTGGAACAACCTCCAGGATTCTCAGATCCTAAGCGTCCAGGTTATGTTTATAAACTGGACAAGGCACTTTATGGATTAAAACAAGCTCCTCGTGCATGGTATGATACTCTCTCTACTTATCTCCATATTGAAAAATTTGAGCGAGGTAAGATTGACAAAACTTTATTTTTTAGAAAAGTGAAAGGTCATATCATTTTAGTTCAAATATATGTTGATGACATTTTATTTGGTTCTACTAACCCTGAGCTTTGTACTCGTTTCGCTGATAGAATGAAAGATGAGTATAAAATGAGCATGATGGGTGAACTAACATATTTCCTTGGTCTTCAGATTAAGCAAACTGAAAAAGGAACTTTCATAAATCAGGGAAAATATGTTAAAGATATGCTGAAGAAATTCGACTTAACTGAAAGTTCAGCTATGAAAACCCCTATGGCACCACCGCTGATACTTGATAAGGACACAAAGGGTGTTCCTGTCAATGTCACGCTGTACCGTGGGATGATCGGCTCACTATTGTATCTTACAGCTAGCCGACCCGATATTATGTTTGCAACATGTCGGTGCGCACGATATCAAGTTGAACCTATGATATCCCATATGAAAGATGTAAAGCGAATCTTTCGATATCTTAAGGGTACAGCGAACCTAGTTCTTTGGTATCCCAATGACTCAAGATTCGATCTAACCGCCTATTCAGACAGTGATTTTGCAGGTTGCAAAATGGATAGGAAAAGCACCATAGGAGGATGTCAGCTCCTAGGTGGAAAGCTGGTAAGTTGGACAAGTAAGAAGCAAAACTCAGTGTCCACTTCCACAGCTGAAGCTGAATATATAGCAGCTGGAAGCTGTTGTTCTCAGGTCTTGTGGATGAGAAATCAGCTACTAGACTATGATCTTCAGCTCTCCAAAATTCCAATCTATTGCGACAGCACTAGTGCCATCGCTATAGCAAACAATCCAGTGCTACACTCAAAGACAAAACACATAGAAATCAGATATCATTTTATCAGAGATCATGTGATGAATGGTGATATAGAACTTCATTTTATCCCAACTGATTATCAGTTAGCTGATTTATTTACCAAACCTCTTGATGAGACAAGATTCAACTTTCTCATCAGCGAGCTTGGAATGCTGAACTTTGAAGGGTAAAATCTTCAGCGGTTCACATTTGATCAGCGATACGTTTATACAAACTTGTATAGCCTTCTGGATAAAATCAACTTATATAATCCATTTCATCATCTTCTCTCTGAATAAACTTGGTTAAACTAATATCCAGGTATGTTTTCTCTCTCTGACAATCGCATGTAAATGCAAGATTTCAAAATAAATTACATCGCTGAATATCTCTTCCTTAACAGTGATATTTTGAAAGTTCTTTAAAACCTTCACTGATATTTTCTATTCAGTGCTTCATGTTTTTCAAAAGAGTCCCTGAGCTTTCAAAACCTTAGAGACATCCTAAAAGAATGTGAAAGGACAGTTGTGACGTCATTGCAACGGATAACACTAGGCACGATTTCTTTCTGACACACGTTTGCACGTTTTGTTCAAACTTCCAATCAAATGCAAACACGTGTCCGTGTCATGATGAAAACCTTTTCCCGCTCAAGGTTTTCTCTCTCTAAAACTCCCTATATAAACAACTCTTGGTTTATATTTGTCTTTTACGCGATCAAATCTTCCTCCGCAAGAAAGAATCCTATGTTGCATTTGTGCTCTCAAAAACCTCAAGAACTGTTCATCATCTTCTTCAACATCAAGGTTAATATGTTCTTATCTATTATCAAATGCGTATAACTTGTTTTCGATCTTCTCATTGTTTTAACAAGATCAAACAAAAGAACTTTGTAAAATAAAATCATTTCTTTCATGGTTTTATGAACACAACCATTTCATGGTTGTTCTTCAAGTTTTAAATCTAAATCTTAAACTTGTTCTTCATTCGTATCCAGTTTTCTTTTAGAAACTGGAATACAAGACTTTATGGGTTTTACATTTCTGTTAAAAATCAAGAAAAACCCTAATCTTCATTAAGACATTTTTGTCTGAATGAAATGGACAAAATTCGAAAAATCTTAAATGGAAATTTCTTTCCACATTAAGATAATTCTTATTTGTTAACATCTTTCGTTGAACTCATAATACAGTGAAATGGCAACTTCAAAGTTGAATGTTACCGCTGAATCCATCTCCGCTGACTCTGAGGAAATGGACATCTTCAAAGCCCCTCAGGTTAAGTTCGAGCTGGATCAACTAGATTGGACTAAGGCCAACAACCTCTCAGCTCTTCTCGAGTTTCCTCCTCGGAAGCAAGTATCACATCTGGACGATGCTGTCAGTTTTCTGAAGAACAGCCCCATCTACACAGCCCTGACCATAACACCTCCTGCCAGTCAGCGGCTCTTATCCCAGTTCTGGTACTCTGCCAGACACACTGATCTACCCTCTGCCAAAGATCCATCCAAAACCATCGACTGCATACTCAGCGATACTGAGTATGGCACCATCAAGATCACACCCGCCATAATCCGAAAAGCCCTGAACTTCCCAAATGCTACCAAAGAAAAACCCTTCGTCCCATTCCCTGACCACAAGAAGCACGCTGACAAAGAAGAAATCATTGCTTTCCTTGATGCAATGGGTTATATCTGGGATATTGGAAGGGACAAGAAGCCTGAGAAGAAGCTGACGCTGATAAAGAAATCCAAGATGGCCAGCGAGATGAACTTCATCTTCGCACACCTGATCAGCTGCATGACAGCGAAGTCCGGTTCTTCTGATCAAGCCACCCAACCTCAGCAGTCCATGGGATACGCACTGCTGAAAGGTCTAAACATTGACTGGGCCTCCATTATTTATGATGACCTGATTCAACGTGTCGATTCTGCCGCTGAAAGACCAACATGGGTTCCTTACCCACGATTCATCAGCGCCATCTTTCAATATGGCCTAAAGGACAACTATCCTGAAGAGGGTGATCTGAAACTTTCTCAGATTGGCCCTAAGGTTCTCGACTTCAAGCCTGTCGCCAATGAGGTACGTCTCTCTACTCTCCTCACTCTTCTAAATTCTCCGCTTTCTGTGGCTCCTTCAGCGACAATACCCATCGCTGATACCCCGGCCACAAAATCCTCTCCTTCTAAGAAAAGGAAACCCTCTCACACCCAACTTGATTCCAAAAGGATCAAGAAAACCAAGGAGCAACCCCAGCAATTCCATGCTGAAGACTCCTCAGCTCATTCTGAAGAGCTGAAGGAAAGTTCCGTGGTACGCTCTACCACACCCGTGCAAGCCATCCCTCCAATCCAGGCTTCAGCGTCTCTAAACGCTGAGGTTAGAAACTTGGAAACTACCCAACCTCCATCAGTCTCTCAAAAGACTGATGAAGTGATTGTCAGCGATTCCAACGCTGAACTCAGAACCCGAACCCCAATCTTAAACTTCGCTTCTCCCTCCACTCACTTGGACACTCCTCCAAAGATCACTGGAGATGCCATCATTCCAGAAGCCACCGCTGACGCTTCTCAACAAATGATGAAGAAAGGACCTGCAGAGATCACCATACCTCACCGTACTTTCGAAGAGGATATGGAACATTATTCAGGAACTTGCAACTTTGACGAGTTCATCAATCCTCCTGCAGGTACAAATCCCACCTTAAACACTGTAACTAAACCTGAAACTTCTGAGCTTTCCTTTGTTCACAAGTACTTATATGTTACAGGTCCTAATTTGGGAGACATCAACGCTTCTCTGAAGTCCGTGGAAACAAAGCTGACCAGTCTCACCACCACACTCTCCAACAACTCAACAGCTGTAACAAACGCTGGAGAGAATTTGACAAAGCTGACAACGGTGGTGGAGAGGAAAGCTTCCACTGAAGACATCAAGGGACTTGATAAGACTCTCGCCGATTTTGCCAAGGTGCTCTCTGACATCTACACTGACTACACCAGCCTCAAAACATCAGTTTCGACCATGTCCAGCGAAGTAACAACGCTGAAGACATCGGTTGGAAAATTAGAGGGTGATATGTCAGCAGTCAGGACTGACTTAGGCTCTGTAAAGACCGACGTTAGTTCTATGAAGACGATGATCGAGACGCTGGTAAACAAGGCAAATAATCCAGCTCCTGCTCCTGCCCTATTTTGGAATCTTTCACAGCGGCGGATCGCACAGAGCTGAAGAGAATCACGCCCGCTATTTCTGGCCTAGAAGACAGAATAGCAAAGCTTGAAGGTTGTGTGAAAATCTCTGGCCCAGAAGACAGAGATAACACCAATGCTGAGTCTACCCATTCCTCCCCCAGTCATCATGAAAAAGAGGGGGAGAAGAGCGCTGAACATTCCGGGGAGAAGAGCGCTGAAGATCTAAACAAAAGCGCTGAAGATCTGAACAAGAGCGCTGAAGACCTTTCCCATGATGAATCTATCAGGGTAGAGAGGAATGAAGATCTTATCGCTGGACCTCAGGGAGATAAAAACCCTGAGGGAACCGAGAAGCTCGCCTCTGTATCTGAGGGGGAGCAACTCGAAGAAGATGCTGAGGAATCCGAAGCAGAAGAAGATGAAGACATCGACATCCCTGAAGATGAACCATCCTCCTCTCCAAGGAAGGATGATGATGATGATGAAGATGACGATGATTTCTTTATCGTCAAACCTGCCCCAAGGATCAAAGCTCTTAAGGGAATCTCAATAAAAGAACCATCATGGGAGAAGACAAAGACAAAGCCCTCAGCCTCTGGCGCTGAGAAAAGAAAAGGCAAAGGCCTCGCTGAAGATGAAAATCTGGCGATCTTGCTTGAAAAGCCGGTTTGTCAGGTACACTAAACTTTACTTATTCCTTCCCTGAACTTCTCAATACACAATCAGTTCTCTACTCAACAACCTCTCTACACATCCACATTCTTTTTCTATCTTTTCTACCCAAGTTCTTCTACCCAGTTCTTATTTGTAAGATCGCTGCGTTTCAGCTAGTCCTCTCCCCTGTTTGAGGATGTCGCTAAAGGCTCTACTATTGCGACTTCACAAATAAAGCCAGCTGCCGCTGAAGACATAATCCCAGTCTTGGATTTGATCTCTGAGACTGATGAACCAGAAGAACAACCTCTTTTGCACAGAAACGGACCTTCCTCAGCTCCTCAAAAGCTGAGTGAAGAGGATCAAAAGAGAAGAGAAGAAATGAAAAAGCGATTCGAGGATCAGCGAATCATTCTAAGGCATGATCAACTGCCTTCAGTTCCTCCTAAGTTCAGAATTTCAAAAGCTGAATACCAGGAACACCTCAGAGCTGAACGCCTCATTGCTGAAAGGAAGGAAGCTGAAGAGAAAGACAGAGAATACGCCATCAAGCTCACTCAAGAATCTGTCAAAGACCCCAAGCTGAAGCGTGTTCCCATTCAAATCCAACGAAAGTTGTGGGAAGAAGCCCAGAAGATCGTGGAAAAGAAAACTGAAGTTTCTCAGACCACCCTGATCTGGTGTAAAGAGAAAATTCACTTCAGATATCGTCCAGCGAAGATCAACAAGGTATTCATCTCTGGAAGAACCTCTATCGGAGTACCTATTGTTGACATCAAACTGTTCAGAGAAGATGGCAAATCTGAAACCTTTCGCGCTGACACTGTAAAAAGGTATGGTCTCTCTGAATGGTTGGAGATGAGGTTAGCTATCCAATCGTCACAATCTAAGTACAAGGATCATTTCGAAAAGCTGATAAACAGACAGATCGACTTGATATCTTCTTGTGTGGATATTCCTCCTGTTCCTGATCTAAAGCTGAAAAGAAAAAGGGGCTCTCCAAAGAAGAAACGTCAAGATTCAAACTCAGGTCCTGTCATACGAAATGAAACTGGAATTGGTTTCTCTCGCGCTGAAGTGCTTGGTCCTGATCCTTATCTATCTGCCCTTGACATCTCTTTGCCACCATGTGAACTTTTCGTCCCTGGTAAAGTCATCAGTAATCCTTATGGAATATTCTTTCTTGACTACGACGGACGTAAATGCTTTCAACGGATCGCTGAGCTTCCAATCACTCCAATCGAACAGCTCAGAGATCTCATCTACTGGTGTGACTTCAGAAAGGACATTCAGGCACGACACCTAAAACCCTTGATCTTTCAAGAAGCGCTGAACAAAAGAAAACGAGGTGTAACGGTTCCTGACTGGATGATCCCCACTGAAAAGACGACCCTTGATGAACTTCTCATTAAGGAAGAACCTTTTGAAAACTGATATAATCTCCTTTTTCTCTATTGTATCAGTCATCCTTCTGTACTTGTAATTTATTTCGCTTGTACTTGTAATCTTTCTGTTCTTCATTGTAACCTGATTCAAAGATTTAAAGAAAGATTTCAGCGAATGTACTTTACTCCATCAGTACTGAAAAGATCCCAGAAAACAGTAAAAGGGACAAATATTTTATGAGTTCTTTTTATCCTTATGTTTTCATTAAATAGCAATTTTCTTTGTTGCTATGTCATAATCAAATAGGGGGAGATTGTTGATCCAAACCCTCAGTGATTTGATAATGACCCTCTCTTAAATACTTAGTGAAAATTGTAAGTAAACAATATGTATCAGAGTTTCACTATCGCTGATAAGTACTAAGAACTTACAGTACCGCTGATAGGAACTCTCGCTCTTTTAAATTAAACATTCAGCGAACACTGTTCACCATAATGCTCTGAGCCTGTTCAGTCCTTATGGTGATCGCTGATAAGTTAGTTGTATACTTATGATTTCTGAAGACAAGTTTCACGTCAACAAAGGTTCTACGCTGAAGTCGAAGATCAAGCTCAAGAACCAGCGACAAGTCTACTAATGAACTGATGCGGATCAGCGAAGACTCAGATTTGTCCACTCAACGTGAAGTATCAAGTACAAGACTTCAGCTATCGCTGAACTTTATCATCTGCTGAATAGTAAATGATAATCGCTGAATCAACGAAAGCTGATCATGAAGTCCTCCGTACAAAGTATTTTTGTCTTAACCACCCTTGCACGCCTACGTACGAAATGTCAGAAAAGAACCTCCGAATATCTGAAATCGTACAACCACTCTGATACTACACTGTTCATCCTTACGGCTACTAAGGTTGTCAACCAAGGTCAATGACATGCAACCAACCAGTTGATGACACGTGTAAAGTATATACTGATTTGCATTTAATGCATGCAGTATATAAAGAGATGAACTCACTTCATTTGAAGTAACTTGCTAACTCTGGACAAATTCAAATCTCTCTCAAGATAGGATTTTATTAGTAATCTCCTTATCTTTCTTAGTGCAAGAAACCTTAGTGTTCCAACTTGTTTAGATTTAGGTTTATCCTTAATCTTGTTTCCGCAACAAGCTGTAAATTGTTAATGATTTATCAATAAACAATTTAGAAAAGTAAAATAGTGTGTTTGTATTCAACCCCCCCCCCCCCTTCTACAAACTTGTATAGGCCTTTCGGGACCAACAAAGTGTATAGTGGTTTTATGGATAGAAGGATTGAGATTGAGAAGGGATAGAGAAGGGATGCAATATAAGGGAAGAGAAGATATTGTACCTGACAAGCTGGCTTAATCTAAAGGATAGCCAGATTGCCTTCTGCAGTGAGGCCTTTGTTTTCCCTTTGTCAGCTTCAGACGCTGCAGGCTTTGTCTTGGTCGTCTCCCCTGAAGGTTCATTTATCGAAATCCCTTTCTCAGGGGCCTTCTTGGGCTCAACGAAGAAGAAGTCATCATCATCATCGTCATCATCATCATCTTTAGGGGATGATGATGGTTCTTCATCATCGATATCGATGGGTTCTTCGTCTTCGACTTCTTCTTCCTCTTCAGACTCGACCTCATCAACGTAAGGTTTTGTCACATCAACAACGGCTTCTTTGTGTTGCTCTTCGAGTTGCTCCCCCTCAGATACAGAGGGAGGTTTCTTGGTTCCCACAGGGTTTTCAACTCCTTGAGGTTTAGAAGTAGAAGCAGCAGTTTCATTTTTCTTCTCCCCCTCATCATTATGGGGAAGGTCTTCAGCTCTCTTCTCCCCCTCTTTCACATGACGAGGAGGGGAGGCAAGAGGAATATCAGCAACATCAGCAGCATCAGTAGTATGTGAATCACTATCTTCTTGGCCAGTGAGTCCCATACAAAGTTCAACCACTGATAATCTGTCGTCGAGGCCAAATATAGCAGGGGCGAGTTTTCGAAGATCCTCTCTATCGGCCTGAGTAAAGTGAGACTTTGGGGCGTCCAGGCGATTGAGTATCTGCTGAAGGAGATCTTTGACCGTTGTGACCACACCCTTAAGAGTACCAACCTCTGTCTTCAATTATGTGACTTCATTGGACAGAGTGGTGAAGTTTGTTGCAAGGGTGGTGTTGGTGAGGTTGAGATTGTTGACGTTGGTGGAGGTTTCAGCGAGGGTGGTAGCAAAAGTTCTTATGATGCCATCCACCTTCTCCATATCAGCTTTGGAGGCTTTCGTTTCAACAACCTTTGTCAGCTTTTTGAGGTTCTCTCCAGCGTCTGTAACCGCTGAAGAGTTTGTGGAGAGAGTGGTGTTGTAAGATTTCACCTTTGTTTCTAGGGCCTTCAGGGAGGTGTTGATATCCCCCAATTTAGGACCTGAAACAGTTATTAACTTATGAACAGAGGAAAGCTCAAAAGTTTAGGGTTGAGAGAGAGAAGTGTTTGGGATAATGTGTATACCTGCAGGCGGGTTGGCGAAGTTGTCGAAGCCTCGTAACCCTGAGAAAGTTTCATAGTCGTCTTCAATAGTTCCTTGACGACTGGAAGTACCTGCAGGTCCTGTGTTTTGTCCTATCATCCTCTGAAGATGTTCAGCAGTAGTGTCACTGAGGATGATGTTTGTTGAGGAGAATAGGGGAAGAGTTTGAGTGAGCAAAGGAGAGGTGGGAGGAATGATGGTTGAGAAAGTGGGTTGGGTGCGGGGTTTAGCGTTGGATCCGCTGTCAATCACTTCAGTCACTAGAGGGACTGAAGGAGTTGGGTTATGTTCCAAGTTTATAACTTCAGCGTTTAGAGACGCTGAAGCTGGGATGGAAGGGGTGGTTTGATCAGCTGTAGCAGAGCGTACCACTGAACTATCCATCAGGTCTTCAAGATGAGCTGTGGAGTCTTCAGCATGTGAATGCTGGGGGGGTTGCTCGTTGGTTTTCTTGATCCTTTTGGAACCTAGTTGGGAAGTAGATTGTTTCCTTTTTCGAGAAGGAGTGGAGGGTGCTGCTTGGGTATCAGCGGTGGGGATTTCCATTGAATGAGCCGCAGAAGTAGAAGAATGAGGATTATGAAGAGATAAAAGAGTAGTAAGACGTACCTCGTTTGCCAATGGCTTGAAGTCGAGCACCTTAGGGACAACCTGAGAGAGTCTCAGATCACCCTCTTTGGGGTACTTGTCCCCAAGTCCCTGTTGAAAGACGGTGCTGATGAATCTGGGATATGGAACCCATGAAGGTCTATCAGACATATCTACTCTGAATGCAAGGTCGTCATAGATGATCGAGCCCAGTCAACATATAGACCTTTCAGCAATGCATAGCCCATTGGTTGCTGAGGTTGAGCAGCTTGATCAGAGGAGCCACTCTTCGCTGTCATGCAGCTTATCAGGTGTGCGAAGATGAAGTTCATCTCGCTTGGCATTTTGGACTTCATGATCAGGGTCAGTTTCTTCTCAATCTCCTTGTCCCTTCCTGTGTCCCATGCGTAACCCATTGCATCAAAGAATGCAGTGATGGCTTCCCCATCAGCATGGTTTTTGTGGTTTGGGAGAGAGACAAAGGGTTTTTCTTTGGTGGCAGTGGGTAGGCTGAGTGCTCGCCTGATAATGGCAGGGTTGATTTTGGTTGTGCCAAATTTGGTGTTACAGAGAATGACATCAAGGAGTTTCTTAGGGTCTTTGGATGAAGGAACCTGAGTGTGTCTGGCAGTATACCAGAACTGAGATAGAAGGAATTTATGGGCAGGGGGTACAAAGGTTAAGGCTTTGAATAAGCAGCAGGTTTGGAGAAAATTCACAGCTTCATAAAGATGTGTGACTTGCTTTCGAGGAAGAAAATCGAAAAGTGCATAGAGTTTGTTTGATTTTGAAAAGTCTACTTTCTCAAGCGTAAACTTTACTTAAGGAGCCTTTGGTAGAGTCAGTTTCTCCGTTGCAGGAGATTTCTCAGCGGTAGGAGCAGCAGTTGAAGATGCCATTTCTGTTTAACATATATAAACATGAAGAAGAGATGAAGAACAATGTCTTAATGTCGAAAGAATTTCCAATAAGATGTTGTCAAATTTGTCCATTTCATTCAGACAAAGATGTCTTAATGAATATTAGGGTTTTCTTTGTTTTGAATAAGAAATACAAAACAGTAAATGCCTTGTTTCCCAGTTTCCTTTAGAGAGAAGGATTCTGGAAAAACATATGAAGAACAAGTTTAAGATTTTGAGTTTAAAACTTGAAGAACAACCATAAAAAGGTTGTGTTTATAAAACCATGAAAGAAATGATTTCATTTTAAGAAGTTCATTTGTTTGATCCGTTAAAATCAATAATAAGATCATGAACAAGGTAAAGTAGGTAAATAATAAGAATATTAACCTTACAAACGTTGAAGAAGATGAACAGTTTTCTGGAAAACTTGAGTTCAAAATGCAACAGTAGTTTTTCTTGCTTGGAGAAGAAGTTCGCGTAAAGGAAAAATATAAACTCGAAATAGTTTATATAGAGAGAATAGAAAGAGAAAATCTTGAGCGGGAAAAGATTTCCATGATGACACGGACACGTGTTTGCATTTGAATGGATGGAAAACGAAACTTGCAAACGTGTGTCAGAAAAAGAACGTGCCAGGGTTTATCCATTGTGATGATGTCACAAACGTCCTTTCATATTTTAGGATGTCTCTGAGGTTTTGAAAGTTTAGGGACACTTTGAAAACATGAAGCACTGAATATAAATATCAGTGTTAGTTTTTAGAAATTTCAAAGTATCGTTGTTAAGGAAGAGATATTCAGCGATGAGATTTGTTTTGAAATCTTGCATTTTCATGCGAACGTCAGCGAGTAAAAAGAGACATACCTTGATATCAACGAATCAACTTTGTTCAGAGAGAAGATGATAGAATGGGTTATATAAGTTGGTTTTATCCGGTCGCTGATCAAATGTGAACCACTGAAGATTTTACTCTTCAAAGTTCAGCATTCCAAGCTCGCTGATGAGAAAGTTGAATCTTGTTTCATCAAGAGGTTTGGTGAAAAGATCAGCTAACTGAAAATCAGTTGGGATAAAATGAAGTTCTATATCACCATTCATCACATGATCTCTGATAAAATGATACCTGATTTCGATATGTTTGGTCTTTGAGTGTAGTACTAGATTGTTGGCTATAGCGATGGCACTAGTGCTGTCGCAATAGATTGGAATTTTCGAGAGCTGAAAGTCATAGTCTAGTAGTTGATTTCTCATCCATAAGACTTGAGAACAACATCTTCCAGCAGCTACATACTCAGCTTCAGCAGTTGAGGTGGACACTGAGTTTTGCTTTTTACTTGTCCAACTCACCAGCTTTCCACCCAGGAGCTGACGGCCTCCTGTGGTGCTTTTCCTATCCAATTTGAAACCTGCAAAATCACTATCTGAATAGGCGATTATATCAAACCCTGAATCTTTGGGATACCAAAGACCTAGGTTAGGAGTACCCTTAAGGTAACGAAAGATTCTCTTTACAGCGATCATATGAGATTCCTTAGGTTCAGCTTTATATCGTGCACACAAACAGGTTGCGTACATAATATCAGGTCGGCTAGCTGTAAGATACAAAAGAGAGCCGATCATCCCACGGTATGTCGTGACATTAACAGGTATTCCAGAAGAATCCTTGTTTAGTGTCAGCGGTGGTGCCATAGGGGTTTTCATAGCTGAACTCTGAGTTAAATCAAATTTCTTCAGCATATCTTTAACATACTTTCCCTGATTTATGAAAGTTCCCTTTTCATTTTGCTTTATCTGAAGACCAAGGAAATATGTTAGCTCACCCATCATACTCATTTTATACTCTGCTTTCATTCTATCAGCGAAACGAGTACAAAGGTCAGGGTTAGTAGAACCAAATATAATGTCATCAACATATATCTGAACAAGAATGATATGACCTTTTACTTTCCTGAAGAATAGAGTCTTATCGATTGTACCACGCTCAAATTTTTCAATATGGAGATAAGTAGAGAGAGTGTCATACCATGCACGAGGAGCTTGCTTTAAGCCATAAAGTGCCTTATCCAGTTTATAAACATAACCTGGATGCTAAGGATCTGAGAATCCTGGAGGTTGTTCCATGTAGACTTCTTCATTCAGCTTTCCATTGAGAAATGCTGACTTAATATCCATTTGATACACTTTGAAGTCTTTGTGTACAGCGTAGGCTAAGAATAGACGAATATATTCTAGTCTTGCTACTGGAGCAAATCTTTCGTCGTAGTCTATACCTTCCTCTTGTCTGTATCCCTGAGCAACAAGACGAGCCTTGTTGCGGGTTACAGTTCCATGTTCGTCCAACTTGTTTCGATAGACCCATTTAGTGTCTATCATTGTCTTGTCAGTTGGTCTTCGAACAAGATTCCAAACTTTGTTTCTTTCAAATTCTGTCAGCTCTTCTTGCATAGCGCTGACCAGTTTGGATCTCTGAGGGCATCATCTATTTTCTTTGGTTCAATCAGAGAAATAAAGTTAACAAATAAACAAATATTACCTGCACTTCGTCGAGTCTGAACACCATCGTTTGGATCATCAAGTATTTGATCAATTGGGTGATTAATAGTCCATCGCTGAGCCGGAGCATGAACCGCTGACTCAACCTGAACTGGAGGGGCTGAAGATGAGGCTTCAGCAACTTCTGGAATATCAGCCAAGAGAGGAGTAGGTGCAGATGTCATCACATTCACTGATTGCTGAGAAGTAGATGGAATGTCTGAGATAGAAGGTTCAGAAGCAGGCATAGTGTTTAAAGGAATAACTGAGACCCGTTAAGTTTCAGCTTCACTAGTCTGCATTTTTGGGATGATAGTAGGACCAACATCTTCAACGATATGAGTATGAGAAGTGGGAATATCTTCTGAATCACCAAGATGTGAAAACATCCATTGATTCAGTTCTTCAGTATCAGCAGAGGGTCGAGAATTTGCTGAACGTAATTCGTCAAAAGTGACGTGAATAGTTTCTTCAACAGTCTGTCTTCTTCGATTGAAGACTCTGAAGGCTTTGGAGACTGAGGAGTATCCAAGAAAGATTCCATCATCAGCCTTAGGATCAAACTTTCCAAAGGCATCTCTGTTGTTCAGTATGAAACACTGACATCCAAAGATGTGAAGAAAGCTAATTGAAGGCTTTCTCCCATGAAAAAGTTCATAGGCTGTTTTATTAAATATTTTGACTATCAGCGACCTGTTTTGCGTAAAACAAGCAGTGTTGACAGCTTCTGCCCAAAACTGAGTTGGCAGGTGAGAATCGCTGAGCATTGAACGTGCAGCTTCAATGATAGTTCTATTTCTTCTTTCAGCGACTCCGTTTTGTTGCGGTGTTCTCACTGAAGAAAAGTTGTGAGAAATACCCTTACTCTCAAAGAAGGAATCAAGGGAACTGTTTTTGAATTCAGTCCCATGATCACTCCTTATTGAGTGAACGGTCAAGTTGTTCAGGACTTCCATTTTCCTGACAAAGGTGATGAGTTCTTCAGGTGTGTCACTCTTAGAACGGAGAAACATTACCCATGTATAGCGAGAGAATTCATCAACTATGACCAGTGTATATTTCTTTCCAGCGATGGATTATTTGTTAACAGGGCCAAACAAATCCATATGGAGGAGTTGTAGAGGAGATGACACTGAGGAGACTTGCTTTGACATAAAGCTTGCTTTGGTCTACTTCCCTTTCTCACACGCTGAACATAAGGATTCTTTGGCGTATGAGTGTTGAGGTAGACCAGTGACTAACTCTTTAGAAGAAAGAGTGTTCAGTGTCTTGAAATTGAGATGGGAGAGCCACTTACGCCATAGCCAGTTGACATCAGATGAGGCTTTTGAGAAGAAACAGGAGTTCTCAGTGGTTGTTGAGTCCATGTTTATAACGTAAACATTTTCCAAACGATAACCGTTGAGAGCTATCTTCTCCTTTTTGTCAGCGACAAAGCAGGATTCCTTAGTAAAGATTACTTTGTTATCCATGTCGCAAAGCTGACTGATGCTTAGAAGATTATGCTTCAGTCCTTCAACATATGCGACTCTTCTGAAGGTTGTTGTACCATTAGAGAGTACACCAAACCCTCGGGTATGTCCTTTTCTGTTTCCACCGAAAGTTACAGAGGGACCCTTCTCTTCCTTGTATTCAGAGAGCAAGCTTTTCTTTCCAGTCGTGTGTCTAGAGCATCCGCTATCAAGATACCAGATACCCTTCTTAACCTGCATTATAGAGGAAGATTAGTTTGTCTTGGGTATCCACTTAACCATGTGTACACACTTGTCAGTGGAGGTAGATGGAATGGAAGGTTCAGCATTCTTCGCAGCATTTGAAGATTCAGCTTTGTCAGTCTTCACTTTGGTTAATTTCTTAACCTCAGTGGTCTTCTTTGCCTTGGGGGCAATGATCTTCACCTTAGCTATCTTTTCAGCTTGGGTGGCTGTGGGGCACTTACTAGCAATATGATTGGTAAGTCCACAGTGATAACATTTCCTATAACTAAAAGTAGTTCTAGGACCATTTGCATGTTGAGCTTTTGATTTTGAATTAGAAGGACCAGCACCAAGTAAACTTTTGGTATTTGAAATAGGAGGAGCATTCAGTTCTTCGGATTTCTTACCAATGGTATCCACTTTGATTCTAGGAGTAGATCGATGAATAGATCCACGCTGAATAAATCCAGGAATCTTATTCTTTGAACCAGAGGGATAAGTCACTGAAGCTTTAGAAGCTTTCATCTTAGGTACAAAGGTACCCTTCTGAGGATTTTGGTTAAAAGCAATTCCTTTACCTTTATTTTTAAAGACTGAGGTAGGTTTTGGATAAACAATTTTCTCTTTACCTTTAGAAGTTAAGGTAGAGATTTCCTTAGGGATAGGAGGTTTTGAAGAGGAACACTGAGATGAGAAAGTGTCAGGGATAGAGGATACGGACATTCCAAACTTAAGCATGGAACGGTCAGTGGTTGGTTCTAGAGTATCAGCTTAGTAACCAAGACCACGTTTATCACTCAGGGGAATCTGAGACTTAAATATCTCAGTGATCTTTGTTGAGGAGTTATACCATCCATCAATAGTATCTTTTTCAGCTTTTAATGCAGCGATAGCTTCTTTGCGTTCGATTTTGACTAGCTGATTTAAATGAACTTGATCTTTAAAATCTTCTTCAATCTTAGAAAGCTTTTCTATTTGAAGGTGACAGTTTTTAAGCTGTTCAGCGAGATCAAGGTTTTGATTTTCAATAACAGTTTTGCCATTCATGGCTTCATATAAACTTCTAGTCAAGAGATCGATCTTTTGGAGACTATCAGCTTCATCAATATTTAAAATATTGGTAAAGAAGGAAGGTGATACCTTAGTAGCAGAGGTTGAAGTAGAGGGAATGTCAGAATTTTCTTCCTCATCTTCAAGTTTGGCCATGAGACATAGATTGGCTTCATCATCATCTTCAGAGTCAGATGATTCTTCTTCGTCAGAAGCAGCCCAATCATAGTCAGCCATCAGGCCTTTGCCTTTCTTCTTAAAGGTTTTCAGCTTTGAATACCTTTCTTTCAGCTTTTTGTATTTTTCATCTCTAGTCATGGGAGTAAAGTTTTTCTTGGGAAAAGCTGAGGATCTAGAGACTTTCTTTGACCTGCACTCGCTAGCAAAATGTCCTATCTTTTCACAGTTATAGCAAGTAGCAATAGCCTTATCAACAGGGGTTGATGATCTTGGCTTGTCAGTAATAGCAAGAGGTTTGTTCTTTCTAAAATTACTCTTTCTAGCAAATCTCCTGAACTTATTAGCCAGGAATGCCAGAGTTTCATCATCATCTGAAGCGTCAGCATCTGATGAACGTTCAGAGTTAGTTTCCAACTCAGTGACAGTGATAGTAGATTGTTGAGTGGAAGGTAACTCTGAGAGTAAAGCAACAGGGGTGCTTTTGGAATCTATTACAAGATTCTTCTTAAGATGACTTGAATGCTCATGATTAAGCATCGTGCCATATAATGTAGAAAGAGTCATGGATTTTAGATCCTTTGATAGCTTGAGACACATTGAATAACTGTCCCAGCTTTCAGGTAAACATTCTAGGAACTTTGTTAGTACTTCAAAGTTAGAATATTCCTTTCCAACGGTTTTTAGATCTATTATTAAGCAGTTAAAACGTTGGTGTACTTCAGAGAGAGATTCATTCTTACCACAAATGAAGCTTTCGTACTGTCTTACCAGGTTGATCTTGTGTGAGTCCTGGACTTCAGAAGTACCTTCATACTGAACACAGATTCTGTCCCACATGGCTTTGGAGGTCTTCAGGTTCATGACGGAATGGTAGACTTCGTCAGGAAGAGCCATGGAAAGTATGGATCTGGCTTTGGTGTCGAGAGCCACTTTCTTCTTATCTTCATCATTCCACATATGAATTTCTTTGGGAACCAACCTTTCTGGAATAGCAGCTCTATTCTCAGCGACTGGAACTTCAGGATCAATTCTTATAGGAATATATGGACCATTTTCGATGTAATAATGTATAGTTGGGTCTACACCTTCTAAGAAGAGAATCATCCTATTTTTCCATAGATTAATGTTATCTCTGGAAAATCTAGGGGGTTTTGCAAGAGAACCGTTGTCAATATAGTTTGTGTTTGTGTTGGTAGCCATTTTAAGAAATAGCAAGGAAGAAAAGAAAAGATTAGTATAGATAAGATCTTGTTTATGAGATTAAACAAATCTGCTCTGATAGCAGTTGTTGGTCCCGAAGGGTTATACAAGTTTGTAGAAGGGGTGGGGGGTTGAATACAAACACACGATTTTTACTTTTCTAAATTGTTTATTGATAAATCAAGACAATTTACAACTTGTTGCGGAACAAGATTAAGGACTAATCCTAATCTAAACATGTTAAGAACACTAAATTTCTTGCACTAGAATAAGATAGAAAGGAGATAAGGAAATTACGAGTAATAACCTAACACACAGTAGTAATGAAGAATAAGAAGATGGTTGAGCACACTTCATTTCTGAAGTAGGGTTCTTCTTATGTACTGCATGCATTTAATGCATGGCAGTATTGCTTTACACGTGGCAGCAGCTGAGTGGTTGCATGTCATTGACCTTTGTAGACAACCTTAGTAGCCGCATGGTGCACAGTGTAGAATCAGAGTTTGTTGTACGATTCTAGACAAAAGGGATGTCCGTTCTGACATTTCGTACGGAGACGTGCAAGGGGGGAAAGACAAAAGTAACTTGTAGAGGAAGACTTCATGATCAGCTTTCGTTGAATCAGTACTTTATCAGCGAATGATAAAGCTCAGCGATTGCTGAAGTCTTCTACTTGTAACTTCACGTTGAGTGGACAAATCTTGGCTTCGCTGATATCCGCATCAGTTCATTAGTAGACTTGTCGCTGTTCTTGAGCTTGATCTTCGACTTCAGCGTAGAACATATGTTGACGTGAAACTTGTCTTCAGGGATCATAAGTAAACAACTAACTTATCAGCGATCACCATAAGGACTGAACAGGCTCAGAGCATTATGGTGAACAGTGTTCGCTGAATGTTTAATCTAAAGAGCGAGAGTTCCTATCAGCGGTACTGTAAAGTCTTAGTACTTATCAGCGATAGAGAAACTCTAATACATATTGTTTACTTACAATTTTCACTAAGTGTTTAAAAGAGGGTCATTATCAAGTCACTGAGGGTTTGGATCAACAACGTTATTCGAGATTTGGAGTCGATTTAAATCCTTTAGGTGTCAACCAATTATAAGCACTTACCATTTTCCTATGTTTTGAGAAAATACATTAATGCGTGTGAGTCTTGTCAAAAAAAAATTACTCCTATGTCATTATATGACTAAATGAGAAAAATTTTAAATTTGATTTAATGAAACTTGTTACATTAAAAATTTAGTATGGACTACTTGTTGCATGTAATTTTACTTCCGGAAAACCACTAGGAGAGTGTTACAAGTTTGCATGCATATTCCAATTTGAGATTTCTTTACGATATTTTAGTTGTTATCTTCGAATGATGAAAACGTATTCTTATTTATCTTTAACCTTGGATCCAACACAAATCATTTCATGTTTTAACCAAAGTGTACATATGTATCGTCTCACCATATTTGCAAAATAAACTCACACGTTGCGAATTTTGTTGGTAAATTTTACTTCGCGTCATTTGTAGTTAAATGAGAGAATTTTGGAGTTTGACGTCGTTTATGTTCTTTTTTGAAGCTTCGTACAAACCTTTTTGTTGAACGCTATTTAAAGTAGGAAATTGCTTTACGTGCATGACATAAGTAAATCCATGCTAGGATCGTAGCGGTTCATTTCAAAAAGTTGTTGAACATGCTTTTGCGTTTTGTTAGTAACTTGAATTGTGATGAAATAGTTTTCAGGATGGTTTTCATATGTGGGACGAAAGTGTCCATTTTTGCACAACTACCGAAAATTGATATGAAAACCTTCGTGTTGAAAAAAAATTCTATAAAAGTTTTCGATTGGCATATGTGTTAAGTATTTCACTTGAAAACCTTGAACTCATTATGTAAAGCCCGTATCCCGGTATGTAATTTATTAGTCTTAATTATTTTCTTTTAAGTTCGATTTAATGTGGTTTCCGTTAGCGGGGTTAGTCGAGTTGGACCTAATCGTTAAAAATGTCGGAATTTTGGGTTAGTTGCGAGAAGGTTTAAGTGGAGGGACTAAAAGTGTAAAGGGCTAAAAGGTTGGGTTCGGCCCATGCAATGGTATAACCGAAACCCATATGTGTGCCTTGCTTGTGGGTGTTGTATCGTGAACAGCAAACAAAGAGAAAAAGATAAACAAAACCCTACGGCCTTTCTCCCCATCCCCTTTCCTTGTCGCCGGCCGGAGAAGAAAGAGAGAGAGAGAAGAACCGAGACCGCCGCTGCTACTGCCGGCGCTGCCATTGCCGGAGCTGCTACCGCCGGCGAGAAAGAGATCGAGAGTGAGTGAGTCGAGAAAGAGAAGGGGTTGTCGTTCTAGCTGCAGTTTCGCGGTCGACAAGAGGTACGTTTCTTTCCCGTTGTCATTTCGATCGCAAACCACCACCACCGCCGCAGCCACGGCTGCCGGTGGTGGGGCCGCCGCTGCGTGCCGCCGGGTGATGGCAGAAGGGGTGTGTACGTGTGCGGGTGTGTGGGTGTGTGCGGATATGAGGTTGTGGGTAAGTCGGAATGGGCGGTGTTTGTGGTGTGGTTTCGCCGGAAATTCTTAGCCATCGCCGCCGCCAACGGCCGCCTCTGCCGGAGGTGGCAGAGGGTGGTGCTCGGGCTGCTCAGCCCATTTAGTCTTAGCTAATAAGTCAGCGGGTTCCAGGTCCGAGTGCTTAAGTCGTGGCTTAATGGGATTATAACCTTTAGTTATCATTTTATGTGAAAAAGTTTGTCTGCCACTGTTTTGCGACGGCCATAACTTTTCCGTCGCAGCTTGGATTGAGGCGAATCCGGTGCCCACGGTTCACATTCTGTGCCGGGCACACTTTTCGTGTTTTAGCGGAAGTCCGGTTCGGCCTCCAGCTAAGCGTAAATTGGCTGTTTATACAGCAGGTTCGGATGTGGCAGATCGCGTTCCGTTTTAAAATCACAGTTTCTGCCACTGTTTTGTGAAAGCTATAACTTCTGCTAGGAATGTCGGATTGGGATGAAAGCAGTGCCAAAAGTTCCCATTCTGAGTCTAGTATGTTTCTTATGTTTTGCGGAAAAACCAGTTCGGACCGTAGGTAGTGTCAAACTGCTGTTTTATAACGAAAGGTGCTGTTTTTCGCTGTGCAGTTAATCAGTTTTGTAAAATCCATAATAAATTGTAGAAAAATCGTTAGGAGGTGTATAATATGTCCTTGGAACCCTAACTCTGAGCACTTTCTGGTTATGAAATTTAATTGAGGATTTTCTGTGTTTATGGAGGTCGGAACAGGTCCCGAACAGACCTGTTTGGTTAGACCGAAAAGTCGTTTTAGTGACGATTTAAGGGTGCGTCGTGTTTTAGGGTCCGGGTCTCGTGTTAATACGTTTTAACGTTCGTTTAGGTGTCGGGAAGTGATCTTGGATTTGTGGAGCTTGAATTATTGTTTGTGAGCTAGGCGCGCTTACGAGGTGAGTTCTCTCACTATACTTAATATGGTTATTTTTGCATTACGGTAGTACGTGTGAGGTAGCTTTAATTATTGATGAAATGGGGGTAGACAGTGGGGTGCCTAGTTGGACCTTGTTGTCATGTTAACTCGGTGGGACCGGGGATTCGGCGGGGCCGAAAATTGTATACGCGGGTGGCGTAGGAACTCGGTGGGACCGGGGATTCGGCGGGGCCGAAGATTGTATACGCGGCTGGCGTAGGAACTCGGTGGGACCGGGTAACGTTTGCACAATTATCGTGTGGTCGGTGGGACCGACTTATGCCTCTTAGGTGGGATGTTGTAGATATGCATGTTTATGATTTGTTCGTAGACTTGTATGCTTGTTTATGTGTATTTACCTGTTATAGGGGTAATGTGGAATAACTGTGTTATCTATAGTGGTTGAATTCACTAAGCTTCGTGCTTACCCTTTCCCATTAAATCATTGTTTCAGGTGCGAGTAGCTCCAAGGCGTGACGGGTACACACTGGCGCGCGTGAAGAGCTGATTTTTATATCGTTTTATAATTTTCATTTTTAAACTATTTATTCAGCTGTTTACTGTTTTTAGAGAATAAGTATTCTTGGATTGCAAATGAAACGGTTTGGGTTATTTAACGAGTTTAATTAATGAAAAGTCATATTTAAAAATTTTAAATTCCCTGTAATTTTTGGGACGTTACAACTTGGTATCAGAGCACAGCTTGAGTGAATCAAACGCATTTCAGTGTGTTTGATCTCAAGTTTGCGGCTATAAAATTTTCTTTAAAGTTTTTGGGAAATAAAAAGAAGGAAAAATCCGTTTTAGGAACGGTGATCGAGGGCGCAGTGTGTACAGTCAGCCGGAGCCAAGGGGGAAAGGTACATTGCTTAGTGTTGTATTGCTTTCTAGATCATAGGGTATGCATGCTAGATTGCCTATGTTGTTTACACTGTACTGTATGATGACTGCTTGCTAGTAGGAATCAATGCTAGTTATAGTAGGTTGTCAAGTGAAGGCCCTATAGGTTGTATGCAGTAAGAATCATATAGCCTTAGAATATTTGATTTAGTTCTATTGCGCAGCTCTTGTTTGAGTCCAACCGTTCTAGGATAGAATCTTGTATTCGAATGTCTATTTGATTCACGCTGCATGCGACTGGGTATTCGCGAGGCAACTCGTTATGGCTAACAGGGATTCCGTTGTAGCAAGGGTAGTGGAATGAGATGAAATTCCTAGTGAACTGGGAATAGCGTTTACATATGAGTACGTATGCAAAGTTGCTTTCTAGAACATAGGAGTATGTATGCTAGATTGTTTGGTGCTTAATACACTGTATTGTATGGTTGTTACTTGCTATTAGGAACTTATGCTAACTGTGATAGGTTGTTAAGCGAATGCACTATAGGTTGTATGCGGTAGGAACCGAATAGCCTTAGAATGTTGGATTTAGTTCTATTGCGTAGCTCTTGTTTGAGTCCAACCATTGTAGGATAGAATCTTATATTCGAATGTCTATCTGGTTTCCACTGTATACGACTGTGCGTTCACGAGGCGACTCATCAGGGTTAGTGGGGATTCCGCCCTAGCAAGGGTAGTGGGGTATTATGTTTATTCCTAGGGAGCTAGGAAGAGTGTGTATATGCGTCAGTATGGTCATACGTGTATGGTTTTTGTTTGGGCGAGCAACTACTTGGATACTCGGGATGGGACTCGGAGCGGACAGTGATAGGTGTAGATGGTAGTAGTAGAGCTCCTACTACCGGAAGCACAGGATCAATGTTCGAGTCGGGGAAAGTCGCGAGGAATCCAAAGAGTCGAGCGTGAGCGTGGTAGGGTGAGTTATTATGTGCTAATAACTCGTTGTAATATCTACCCAGAATAGCCATCACAAGGAGGAACAACTATAGTAAACCTACTAGTACAGATGTGTAGTTGTTTTGCTTTGATGGGATGATCGTTGGGGTAGTGTCGAAGGTTATAAATTAGTAGTCGTTGGAATAAAAGGACGATCCTGGTATTTGTCACTTGGAGTGACGATGAGGATGATGTTTGTTTCGGGCCAAGATGGATGATTGTGCTAGAATCATAGGCTTATAGAGCCGACTTTGATTTGAGGAAAAATCGTAGGGATTATTTGACGTAATTTCCCAACTTGCCTAAGAGGTTTAAATGTCCGGATGACGTTAGTGGATCGGAGAGATTTGGAGGAGTAGGAGTCGAGGCGTAGAATGCCGACTGAGTCATGCACAAGGTTTGATTTTGAAATAGATTGCATTAACAAATTCTTGTGTTTCAAATCATTTATTGGATGGTGTTTTGGAATTTTGGGAAATGTTCAGCACACACACAAGATTTTGAAATATGGTTTTGAAAGTGTATGAAATCGTTTTATCACGGGGGTGCAAACTTTGTTAGAATTTGTCTCATTTCGTTATTTTTCCAACGGTTCTTTCGGGTAAGATGATATCCGTGTTTTGTGGTGTTTAAAATGTTGGGCAAGTGACTACGGCTTGTGACTTTAACATTGGAACTCCTCCACATATGTTAGAGTTGAGACGGAAAGTTACGTTCCACGATGTCTGTATAAAGCTTTTCGAATGATTTCGTTAAAATAAGTTTTGTTTTACGGCGTGTTGAGTCGTGTGAGTTTAATTTCACGAGGTGCATATTTTATTTGTTTATGTGACCATTTGGGGAAATCTTGGAAATCAATTTAAAGAACCCCACATTTTGAAATTTTATGAGGTTTTAGTCGATATTTTCAAATGATGAAAACAGATTGGTTTTTATTTTTAAGTTTGAAACTTACACGAAACAGTTGTGTTTTAACAAAAGTATATTTGTAAACCGTTTCATCGTTTTGTATGACTAGCCGACGCGCGTAAGATTTGTTTGTAAACCCTGTGCCACGACATTTTATGTTAAAAAAAAGAGGAATTTTGGGGTCAAATGTCGTGGAACTGATTTTGAAATTATGTGCACACTTTTGTCGCACCAGGTGTAAGGTCGGGCGGTTACTTTAAATGCATGTCATGAGTCAATTCATACTAGAACCGTGACGGTTCATTTTCAAAGAAATTATTTATTTCGCTTTACGTTTTGTGGGTAAACAAAGCTGCAATGAAATGATTTTCGACATGATTTTCATTTGTGGGATGAGCGTGTCCATTTTTGCGTAACTACCGACCTGGTAATAGTAGTTTTATTGCTTACGGTCTTTTTGAAATGAAAAATCTTGACGTTGAAAACATTTTTGTAAATGATTTTGTAAACCATTTGGGAAATGCGCTTTTAAGTGTTATGTGTCATCTTGAGAATTTTGAGGGTGTGAGTCCTTTTGGAAAACTCTTTTGTTTAACCCGTGTTGAGTTTGGGACTAATGTTGATTTTAGATTATTGCTTGCTTAAAATTTATTTAAACGCGTTTTTGACCGACTTATGGGTCTAGCAAGCGTGGAGCATTTTGCTCGGTTTTGACTTTGAGATAGTCATGGGTCAATTGCACGGTTTTAATGGCTCGATGTGGAGTCTTGTTGATGGGTTGTTTTGTTGCAGAGTTTTGCATTTATTGCACGTTGAATATTTACATGTTGGGTGAGTGAGTCATTCTGGGATAGGCATGTTGTTGGTAGACTGTTTTGCATTGGATCCTTGGTCATGTCAGTCAGTCGTTGGTAATGGTCGGTTGAGTATTTCGGGGTGGGACCCCGGTATTCACGTGTTATGACCTTGACTTTACAGTAGGCACTGGGAGGATATAGTCTTGGGCACTTACCTGAGAGGTAGTTCCGATGTGCCGGGCCTTGAGACGTACATGGGAGGTAGGCGATAAGGCGTATCTTGATACAGTGTAGCTAGGTTTCCTAGAACGAGCGTGGAGGATAAGTAGACGGTGGAAGATTGGGTATTCCACACGTGTTGTTAGTGTAGACCGAATAGTGTCGGTTAAGGGAATGATGCTCTTTGTAATTACGAGAATAAATGCGCAGTAACCTTTTTGAAGTAAGTAGTATATTTAGGCGTCAACTTTTGGGCTTAAGGCCAAACGCCTTTAGTGTAATCGGAGATTTATAGCCAATTTTAAATAATTATGGTGATGGTAGTAGTAACCCTGAGATGCCTGCTTGTGATGAATAGTTGTGGTGGAATGACCTTCGTGGGTGATTATAAATTTACTGGTTTGATGATGCGTGTAAGGTAAGTTTTGGGAGTCTATTAGAACTCGTAGGAGATAATCGATGGTTAATGGTAGGAATGATCGGATCCGAGTATCCAATTGGGTAAACCGGTGGGCAACTTTAGAGTGGTTAGAGCTTGAGATTTGACTCGGGGTGTATGGAATATCTAAGGTTGGGGGACAACTGAAGTCGCTTGGCTAGGAATGATTTCAATTGGTGAAGTGTTCTATCGATCATAATCTCAGTGTCCTAGAAGGAGTACGTTGGTAAGGAAAGTATTCGTGAAGTTTTAGAAGGGGTCTCAAGTGAACTTAGGAACCTGAGGTTGAGATGAGGAAGAACTATCCGGAGCTATTCGTAGGCAGAGACTTCGAGGACGAAGTCTAATCCAAGTGGGGGAGAGTTGTAAATCCCGTATCCCGGTATGTAATTTATTAGTCTTAATTATTTTTCTTTTAAGTTCAATTTAATGTGGTTTCCGTTAGCGGGGTTAGTCGAGTTGGACCTAATCGTTAAAAATGTCGGAATTTTGGGTTAGTTGCGAGAAGGTTTAAGTGGAGGGACTAAAAGTGTAAAGGGCTAAAAGGTTGGGTTCGGCCCATGCAATGGTATAACCGAAACCCATATGTGTGCCTTGCTTGTGGGTGTTGTATCGTGAACAGCAAACAAAGAGAAAAAGATAAACAAAACCCTATGGCCTTTCTCCCCATCCCCTTTCCTTGTCGCCGGCCGGAGAAGAAAGAGAGAGAGAGAAGAACCGAGACCGCCGCTGCTACTGCCGGCGCTGCCATTGCCGGAGCTGCTACCGCCGGCGAGAAAGAGATCGAGAGTGAGTGAGTCGAGAAAGAGAAGGGGTTGTCGTTCTAGCTGCAGTTTCGCGGTCGACAAGAGGTACGTTTCTTTCCCGTTGTCATTTCGATCGCAAACCACCACCACCGCCGCAGCCACGGCTGCCGGCGGTGGGGCCGCCGCTGCGTGCCGCCGGGTGATGGCAGAAGGGGTGTGCGGGTGTGTGGGTGTGTGCGGATATGAGGTTGTGGGTAAGTCGGAATGGGCGGTGTTTGGGGTGTGGTTTCGCCGGAAATTCTTAGCCATCGCCGCCGCCAACGGCCGCCTCTGCCGGAGGTGGAAGAGGGTGGTGCTCGGGCTGCTCAGCCCATTTAGTCTTAGCCAATAAGTCAGCGGGTTCCAGGTCCGAGTGCTTAAGTCGTGGCTTAATGGGATTATAACCTTTAGTTATCATTTTATGTGAAAAAGTTTGTCTGCCACTGTTTTGCGACGGCCATAACTTTTCCGTCGCAGCTTGGATTGAGGCGAATCCGGTGCCCACGGTTCACATTCTGTGCCGGGCACACTTTTCGTGTTTTAGCGGAAGTCCGGTTCGGCCTCCAACTATGCGTAAATTGGCTGTTTATACAGCAGGTTCGGATGTGGCAGATCGCGTTCCGTTTTAAAATCACAGTTTCTGCCACTGTTTTGTGAAAGCTATAACTTCTGCTAGGAATGTCAGATTGGGATGAAAGTAGTGCCAAAAGTTCCCATTCTGAGTTTAGTAAGTTTCTTATGTTTTGTGGAAAAACCAGTTCGGACCGTAGGTAGTGTCAAACTGCTGTTTTATAACGAAAGGTGCTGTTTTTCGCTGTGCAGTTAATCAGTTTTGTAAAATCCATAATAAATTGTAGAAAAATCGTTAGGAGGTGTATAATATGTCCTTGGAACCCTAACTCTGAGCACTTTCTGGTTATGAAATTTAATTGAGGATTTTCTGGGTTTATGGAGGTCAGAACAGGTCCCGAACAGACCTGTTTGGTTAGACCGAAAAGTCGTTTTAGTGACGATTTAAGGGTGCATCGTGTTTTAGGGTCCGGGTCTCGTGTTAATACGTTTTAACGTTCGTTTAGGTGTCGGGAAGTGATCTTGGATTTGTGGAGCTTGAATTATTGTTTGTGAGCTAGGCGCGCTTACGAGGTGAGTTCTCTCACTATACTTAATATGGTTATTTTTGCATTACGGTAGTACGTGTGTGGTAGCTTTAATTATTGATGAAATGGGGGTAGACAGTGGGGTGCCTAGTTGGACCTTGTTGTCATGTTAACTCGGTGGGACCGGGGATTCGGCGGGGCCGAAAATTGTATACGCGGGTGGCGTAGGAACTCGGTGGGACCGGGGATTCGGCGGGGCCGAAGATTGTATACGCGGCTGGCGTAGGAACTCGGTGGGACCGGGTAACGTTTGCACAGTTATCGTGTGGTCGGTGGGACCGACTTATGCCTCTTAGGTGGGATGTTGTAGATATGCATGTTTATGATTTGTTCGTAGACTTGTATGCTTGTTTATGTGTATTTACCTGTTATAGGGGTAATGTGGAATAACTGTGTTATCTATAGTGGTTGAATTCACTAAGCTTCGTGCTTACCCTTTCCCATTAAATCATTGTTTCAGGTGCGAGTAGCTCCAAGGCGTGACGGGTACACACTGGCGCGCGTGAAGAGCTGATTATTATATCGTTTTATAATTTTCATTTTTAAACTATTTATTCCGCTGTTTACTGTTTTTAGAGAATAAGTATTCTTGGATTGCAAATGAAACGGTTTGGGTTATTTAACGAGTTTAATTAATGAAATGTCATATTTAAAAATTTTAAATTCCCTGTAATTTTTGGGACGTTACACATTAGAACCTTGGAAAGGTTAAGTAACCCCGGTTAAGAGTAAAGGCGTATAGAACTTCGACAGTGGAAGGTTGGGTATTTCGACGTGTGATTGTACCGTAGGCCAGGTAGCATCGTTTACAGAGTCGACGTACTTTTGTAACCGGAGGGTTAGACTCGCGGTATCTTTTATTAATGCTTATGCTAACCGTTCCCTTCAGCAACCTTATTTGGGTTTGTCAGTTTTTGCATAAAGGACGCATATGACACTTTAGACACCGCATAGATAACCTTGGTTTTGTAGGGATGCTCGACGAATGGAACCCGTGTGTGGAGTACTGCAGTGGTTTAAATTTTAATGGTATGGTTAGTTGTCAACATCGGATTTTGAGGCCATGAACCGTCAGTGTATTTGGAGTGCTGTAGTCCAATTTTAAGGGATGGTGGGATCAGTTGTAGTGATATTAAGAAATTCAATCTGTGATAAGTAGATTTAGTGGGATGACCTTCCTTGAATAGTAAAAGAATTTGTCGATCGGATGATTGGTTATTGGGCGTATTCTTGGAGTTGTATAATCGATGGGTCAGTGACGACCGTCTGTTTTGGAGTCTAATGGAGCTCATTATAATTAAGTAGCAGTTTAGCAGCGGGAACAATTGGATTTGGAGATTTTGTTGGTTTCGGTAGTGATCAAACCTTGGACTGATTTAGAGTCGGGATCTGCCGTTAGGGAAACATGGAACACCTAAGGTTGAGAGGCAACCAAAGCCATGCGGTTAAAAACTAATCTATCAAGTTGAACATTCATTCGGATGTAGGGGTAACGTATCTGGGTGGACATTGGTTGTAAGGGAACTAGATTTTGAGGACGAAATCTCTTTTAAGGTTTGGAGGATTGTAACATCCCGATTTTTGGAACTTTTAAGATAAATATGAAAAATATGATTTTGGATTAAATCTTATATTTTATAGTCTTGTTGGATGGAGAATTCAAATACGAGTCCAACGGGCCTTTCCGGAGCAAAAACGGAGCTAAAACGAAGAAGTTATGGCCAAAACAACTTTCGGTACAACCTCGACTAAAGTGACCAGCGAAAGTGACACTTGTGTCACTCTCGCGCGTCACTTTAGCCGCCGGGCACTGGAGCATAAAAATGCGATTTTCAGCCCAAAACTTCATTTCCTCATATCTCTCTCATTTCAACTCCGATTTTGTTGATTCAAGTTTCTATGGTTTCGTTTTTGAGAGATTTTCAAGGATAGATTGTTATTTTTATGGAGGTACAAGATTATTTGTTGGTGGAGTGGAAGCAAGGATCAAGAGCTCATCATCACCTCCATCTTCAAGAAATTTAGGGTTTTCTAGGTTTTCAAAAAAACCTAAGTAGTGAGTACATCCTCCTAGATTCTACACTTTATTATAAGTTGTAAATGCTCCATTGTTAACTTCCTACTATTTTATTTCTCCAATTTCAGTTTGGATGATTTTGAGAAAAGTTAGGTCAAATTGGGGTTTTGGATCAAAATGGAGATTTTGATGTTTTATTGTGATCCCAGAACAAGTAATCAATCAGTGAATAATCTCATAGAGCCATCCATATATTCAATATGCAATCACAAGTACACAATATGAATTGTAGAGAAGAAGGTGCAATGTGTGTACTAGTGTGTGTGTAATGGATGACCTAATGTAAAATCTAAGGAAAGCAACAATATATAGTTTGTAACTTTACAATTACACAAAAGGTCCCTCTACTTGGTACAACTAAATAATTAAGGCACTAACAATCTCCCCCTTTGTACCAATGTAGAGGCAAATAGTTTAAGCATCCATCGGGAACACATGCTTCTTCCGAATCCAAAAATTATCTCGAACCACCGCAACGCATTCTAGTACTCCTTCCGATAGGTAATGGCATCCAGGACTTGCTTGATCATCTCCTTCTCCTTTTCTTTAAGCTTCACCTCCCTGCTTGCATCCAATCGAAGTTTTCTCTCAAGATTGATCTGGATCATCTTGAAGGTTCCATCACTGAACTTGTTGCCTTCATATACTCTCGTAAATCTTTTATTTGAGTCTTGATTACAGTAAATAACCCCAAGCTCAGGTTTCTTCAGAACAGTATATGCGGGAATACCTGGGATGTCTGACAGACGCCTGTTTGGTGCTCTGAGGTTTACTATGGTTTGGTGCGATTCCAAGGCCATTTGGAAATCCGTAAGATAAGAAAATTTTAGGATATTCCGCATAAACCTATTGACACTTTGATAAGCGACAGACCATTATATTTTATTTTCAGGAGCCCGTGACAGAATGTCATACAGACTTATGAGGTCATCAAGTTTTAGGATTTTGAAATCTGCTTCTGAGAAGACGTATTCGGAGCCATTAGATCTTCTAACAGTGAACTGCGGGTACTAGACATTGAGAGGCTTGTTTGAATCTATCTTTAACATCTTCATAATGGCTTTATCAAATCTAACCACATCTGTAGATAGATCTTTGTTGCCCATAACGTGTAGAAATTCAATCTTTTGAAGTGATGGCCAGTTCTCAATGCCATATACCTTTTCTAAGTCGATCTTCTGGGCGTCTTTAACAAACATATCTTTCCCGATGCTCTCTTGATAAGGAATCAAGATCCTTACTCTTTCACCTGTAGCCACATACCTTGGCTCAACGTCTATCACCTCCTGATAAAGTGCCAGTTCAGCTTCGAGGATCGGATCTCTGATCTTGCCATCAGTATTTACTTGAACTACTGGAGCATTCGCTTGAACTACTGGAGCATGTGGAGCGGAAGTACCTGCACCCTGATCATTCGGTGGTTGCGGTTGAGTTGTATCGTCTGGAGTATCATTATCGGAATCTGAAGCAATCGCTAGAGCCCCGGTGATATCAAATATGTCGTCTATCTCTTCTTTGATCTGTACCGTCATAGTCTCTGGCTCTTCCTCAGAGTCAATATAGATATAATCAATGAGCAAAACATCCGCCATCCTTTCTTCTGCTGTTCTATTGTCAACAACCAGAGGCTTTTCAACCCCAGTTATGACATCAGCTAGAACTACGTCATCAACCTGGACCACATAGGTTTCTGGTCCACTTGCCCCTGCTGCCCCCTCATCTCCTGTCTGATCTGACCCCTTGACGTATTCAGTAGCCGCAACACTCGATTCTCCAACCCTAGCTCTCTTCTCCCCCTCATGTTGATCAGGATCATCGTGATCATCATGTCTTCTTTTCCATGAGGCCTGAGCTTGAATCCCACACTTCTCTTCTACAGCCTTAAGTCGATCAGATAAGGCAGTAAATCCTGACATCATGGCATTCGTCATGTCTTTCATGGAGTCGGTGAGACGCTGGAAGTCAGTGCTGGATGGTAATCGGGTTTGAGATTCAGTTTGTTGACGGAGTAATCCTATTAGATCAACTTCTTCGGCAGTGTTAGAGTCTCCTTGAGCTAATAAATGGGCTAACAACTCAGATTGGAGTTGATGGGTAGGAACCTGGTGTAAAGGAACTGATGGTGGTGGTTGTGTTTCGGTTTGAGCACTGGATGGTGGATTCTGAGGAGCAGAGGATGATTTTGCTATACCTTTACCTTTGATGGCTCTACACACTTCATTTCCAAGGCAGTCAACAGTTTCTTGCATAGCCCGACGGTGATTCCTGTAAGTAGTGTTGATCGAGGCCAAAGCTACACCCATAAGAGGTAGAGTGATGTAATACGGGGGCGGGCCTATCATGGCAAGAACCTGTTCAATTGGTATATTGGGGAAAATGGAACTAACTCCGAACCACTTAGGTTTTTGGTTAGCATTGCAGTTGTAGCAACTGAATGGCCTGTGTTCAAAGCTGGCGCGGTGTTAGCAATGACAGGACTTCCACCCGGTCCTCGTGGGGTACCAACAAATGGTGGCCGCACTCTAGGTGTTCAGGTTGGGGCACGAAAGCCCGCAACTTGGTGAGACACTGACGTGCGTGGCCTAGGAAAGGATGTGTGTCCGAAAGGCTCTAGACTCAACGTGCGTGGAATGAAAGGCGGTGGCCGGGGCAGAAGCCTACCTTGTTCAATACCGGCAGACACCAATTGTGTTTCCAGTAGTGTATGTGCTGAATCCTGTTAGTTCCAACTTCTATGATTAAAAGAAGTATTGAAAAATAGGTTAAGTGTAAAGACATCGACAGAGCCTCTACCAAGACATCAAGTATGAATACTTAAGAAAGACTTAGAAGAATGAAGATCAAGACAAAGAAGATCGTGCCTCTCACGTGCCTCTGCTATACGAAGATCCTGAAGTCATTCGTACAAGGCGTGCCCTGCCAACTCCACGTGTCAACCTCTGATGGGTTACAGCCTTAGCAGAAAATGGCACACTACATTAACGTTGTACCTGTTGCAGATCCACGATGTTGTCTTTGTACCCTTAGTACTTCTTGTCTCCCAATTGTCCCCTGTAGAATAGTATAAAAAGAAGGCTCATGTTGAGCTCTTCTATCAACTTTACACAACACACACACACCTGTTTAGAGCATAATATTTTCATACCTTCGGTGTTCTTAGGTGTTCTTGATTAATCAATATACAGTGAATCATTGAGTTAAACTTTTGTGTTATTATTATTTCACGTATTTAATCTTGTGTGTTTTTCTACCTAGAATATCTCGTTAGTCCTTTAAAACCCTTCCACATACTTATTTTGTTCGAACTAATAGAGATTAACATCATTGTTGAGTAATATCGGGATCAACAATTGGTATCAGAGCCATCCTTGATTTTCTATATCAAGAGATCCTCTCTGGCAATGATTTTAACTCTTTTTGGTAGAAACTTGGACTGATTTTGACCTGTTCTTTATCTTTCAAACAACCTCTATTTTTCTGCTATTCTCGACCAGTTCGACTTTAGTAAACTAACAGAACCTATTTCGTTGGTTAAGTCTTTCCATTTTAGTGCATTGTTCAAGGATTTAAGCTTATAAACTCTTTTCGAAGTATCTGTCACATCATTTGAAAACTTTCAGTTCATACTTTTTTTTTGGTATTCACAAATCTGCTCATAATGGCAAACACAAACAACTTCTTCACTGCTCGTTCTTTAACCAAGCCACCCACTCTGCTAAGAGATGAGTACCCTCAATGGAAGATACGAATGATTCACTTCTTCGAGGGTAGTGATAAAGATCTCCTAACTTATATCCGAAATCCACCCTATGTCCCTATGGTCACAGTACCACGGGTACCTGCCACAGATGATACTCCAGAAGTTGCTGAGTACGAGAAACCAAAAACAAAAGATAAATGGTCTACCTCAGACTGGGAGAAGTACGAGATTGCTCAGAAGACAAAGCGACTTCTGATAATGGCCATACCCAATGACCTCTTACAATCCCTAGATGCGTGTGAATCTGCATACGATCTATGGAAGGAACTAGAGAAACAATTGGAGGGAGGGGCCAAGACTCAGAAGAACCGCAGAGCCCAATGCATCAACGAATACTACGCATTCAAAGCTCTGTCGACAGAATCTCTGCAGTCAACATACGACAGGTTCAACTCTCTTATCAACAAGTGTAAGAAGTTCGGAATTCACAGAACTTCTGAAGAGAACAACGTCATGTTCCTAAAGAGCCTTAATGAATAATGGCTCCAGTTGTCTATGTCTCTGCAAACTAATCAGGACTTAGACACCTGGACTCTATCAGATCTTTACGGAACACTGGCTGCCCAAGAACCTCAGATTGCACAAGCAAAAGCTCAACCCGGTGGGCCTCTTGCACTTGTTGGTAAGGCTACAGAAGCAAAGGAGAAACCAAAGAAGGAGAAGTCTGTGGAGGAGAAGAAAGAGAAGAAGAAGAAGGTGTTGGTCGTTGATAGTGAAGATGAGGAATTAGTAGAAGAAAGGGAGGCAACAATGGCCTTAATAGCTAAATCATTAGCTCTATTGACAAGAGAGTTCAGCAGAGGGTACCAGAAGAAGTCAGGATATGAACGCAATGGGAGAGATGATCGTGACGGGAAGTATGAGCTAAGGAATCAAGGAAGAGAAGATGCAAATGACCAACAAAGGTCAAATGATAAAGGTGACAGAGGTGGTGACCAACAGAGGTCAGGCAACAGAGCTGGGAATGCACCCCAGAATCAGGGATGTTTCAACTGTGGCAAGCCAGGCCACTATGCTGCAGACTGCAGAAGCAAACCAAACCGCCCTCAGAGGGACTCTGCTTTCTACAAAAAGAAAGCAGAATACTATGCTCAGAAGTCGCTCATGGTGGAGCAAGAGAACTGGAAGTCAGATGAATCCTCTGACGAAGGTGAAAAGAAGAACGCCATGTTCTGCGGGATGGCAGAGGTCAACTCCTCCGACACTGACAGTGAGGTATCCACTTCTGACTCTTCTTCTAATGAAACAGAAGCTGATTTGCTTAAACTGACTGTTGAATACACCGAACTTAAAAAGACACGCGATAATGTCCAGAAGAAGCTTGCATTCTTTGAGAGAGAAGCTAGACTTCTCACTCAAGAAAAAGCAAAAATATTTCAAGAAAAGGAAGAGATTGAAACTAATTGGCATAAACATCTAAATCCTTTAACAGAAAAGATTTCAGAACTCAATTCTGTCCTTAAAGCTAAAACAAGGGAACCTTTGGACAATGAGAGCGACATAATGAACATTCTTGCTCTAAAAAACTTTTTTTAAAAGGAAAGGGAAGTTCTACATCAAGACTTACTCAGCAGAGACCTTTTAATTAAGAAATATCAAGATGCACAGAAGGTGTACGAGAAAATCAATACACAAATAGGAAGAAGGGGAATTGGCTTCTGTGATATTGATCCATACACTGGAACCAAAAGAGACAAATGCCTGTCATCTCTGTTTTGTATTGGAAGCACAAGAAAACCAGGTTTTCCAAACTTAACCTCTGTAAGCAAAAGGCAAAAAGTCTCTGGGGAACCTCACAAGAGGAAACCTCTGAAGATGATAAATGTGTGTTTTGAAAACACATATCTATTATCTTCAGCCTCTATCAATAGAGACTCCAAACCTACGAAATATCTGAAAACACAAGATCCGATAGGAATCTTCAAGTTTGGTGACCCCGAGACTCAAACACAGGTTGCTTTTGTCTGCACAATAGATTCTTAAACGAAACTATCTGCAGAGGCACCTGAATTCTTCCCCGCTTCTTCAGAAGAAAAACTGAAAAACATTTCTGAAAATGAGTTAATGGAAATTGGCAAAAACGCTTTTTATGAAAACATCTGTACATCCTCTGGTAAACAAAATCTCTCTGAGGAAATCTTGACAAATACTTCTGTTGTTCAAGAAAACAGTCCCAAAGAAAAGGAAGAAAGCAAATATGGCACATACTCAGAAAGTCCAGTCTCTGTCGACAGAGAGCTCAGTGATTCAACCTCTGTATATGAGGACGATTCATCCTCTGACGAATCTGAGACTGACTCAATTGAGTCAGAGATAGTTCGTTGTGGTTCAGAGGGAAATAAACTTCCCTCTGGAATTCTTAACAGAACCATTCCTCCTAAGGAGAAAATCACAAGGATTCCTATCCATCCAGACTTTTTGGACATGTGTATACAAGCCAAAACCTCTCTCGAGCTTGAGAAAATCAAACTTGAAAAGGAAAAATCCTCTCTATGTTCAAAAGAACCAAAACCTTTTAGGCCTTTTCAAGAAAAACTAACTTGGCAACAAAAGGGTAAGTGGGTTGAAAATAACAAATCTTTCTCTTCTGTGACAGTGAAACCTGCAGAAGTTCACCACAGAGGAAGGGGTCCAAAGAAGGCTACTATCCTCAGAGATTTTTCAAAACAACAATCTAGCCTACATAGGTCTTCTTGTAATAGGAAGTCAAATGCTAGGGTAGAATGTAATAATAAAGCCTTTGTACCCCTATTCAATGTTTTTAATGAAAAGTTCAAGCAAATTTATTTGCATATTCATTATTGTCATTGTTTTGAACTTATGCATCAATTGAGCCAACACTTCTCTAGTCCACACTGTTTCCTCTCTTCACCCAAAAAGAATGCAAAATGCAAGGGTAAGAAGAAACAAACTGGTTCTTCATCTGAAGTTAAAACCAAACCCAAGAATGCTAAGGCAACCTTGAAGGCCCCTAACAGAGCTGAACCCATTTGGATATGGGTACCTAAAACTCTCAAATTGTGTTACCCAAGCAGTATGGGCCGATCTGGTATCTAGACTCCTGGTGCTCGCGGCACATATAAGAACGAAGAAGCTT